>JAJHIY020001201.1:175000-375000 GCA_022114975.2 Lampris megalopsis
CAAGCAGAGCAATACAGTGTACACCGTTAAGTTCCAGGAGGATTGCCGTGACTTGTACATTGGGGAAACTAAACAGACGCTGGCCAAGAGGATGGCACAACACAGGAGAGCTAACACGTCAGGCCAGGACTCCACAGTCCACACCATCTACACAGTCTACACCATCTACACAGTCTACATCATCTACACAGTCTACACCAGTCTACACCATCTACACAGTCTACACCAGTCTACATCATCTACACAGTCCACACCATCTACACAGTCTACATCATCTACACAGTCTACACCAGTCTACACAGTCTACACCAGTCTACATCATCTACACAGTCTACATCATCTACACCAGTCCACACCATCTACACAGTCCACACCATCTACACAGCCTACATCATCTACACAGTCTACATCATCTACACAGTCCACACCATCTACACAGTCTACATCATCTACACAGTCTACACCACCTACAGGTGCATCTCAAAAAATTAGAATATTGTGGAAAAGTTCATTATTTCCCGTAATTTAATTCAAAAAGTGCAACTTTCATATATTCTAGATTCATTACACATAAAGTGAAATATGTCTAGCCTTTTTTGTTTTAATCTTGACGATTACGGCTTACAGCTCATGAAAATAAAAAAATCAAGTATCTCAAAATATTAGAATATTACATAAGACCAGTCAAAAAAAGGATTTATAATACAGAAATGTCGACCTTCTGAAAAGTATGTTCATTTATGCACTCAATACTTGGTCGGGCCTCCTTTTGCACGAATTACTGCATCAGTGCGGCGTGGCATGGAGGCAGTCAGCCTGTGGCGCTGCTGAGGTGTTATGGAAGCCCAGGTTGCTTTGATAGCGGCCTTCAGCTCGTCTGCATTGTTGGGTCTGGTGTCTCTCATCTTCCTCTTGACAACACCCCATATGGGGTTCAGGTCAGGTGAGTTGGCTGGCCAATCAAGCACAGTAATACCATGGTAGTTTTAGCACTGTGGGCAGGTGCCAAGTCCTGCTGGAAAATGAAATCAGCATCTCCATAAAGCTTGTCAGCAGACGGAAGCATGAAGTGCTCTACAGTCTGCTGGTAGACGGCTGCATTGACTCTGGGCTTGATGAAACACAGTGGACCAACACCAGCAGATGACATGGCACCCTAAATCATCACTGACTGTGGAAACTTCACACTGGACTTCAAGCAACTTGGATTCTGTGCCTCTCCACTCTTCCTCCAGACTCTGGGACCTTGATTTCCAAATGAAATGCAGCATTTACTTTCATCTGAAAAGAAGAATTTGGAAATGACACACTGACCAACGGTCCAGTTCTTTTTCTCCTGAGCCCAGGTAAGACACTTCTGACGTTGTCTGGTTCAGGAGTGGCTTGACACTAGGAATGCCACGCTTGTAGCCCAGTTCCTGGGCACGTCTGTGCATGGTGGCTCTTGATGCACTGACTCCAGCCTCAGTCCACTCCTTGTGAAGCTCCCCCAAGTTCTTGAATCGGCCTTGCTTGACCATCCTCTCAAGGCTGCTGCGGTCATCCCTGTTGCTTGTGCAACTTTTCCCACCACACGTTTCCCTTCCAGTCAACTTTCCATGGATATGCTTTGATACAGCACTCTGCCAACAGCCGGCCCTTTCAGCAAGGACCTTCTGTGGCTTATGGGGTATAGTCAAGAGGAAGATGAGAGACACCAGACCCAACAATGCAGACGAGCTGAAGGCCGCTATCAAAGCAACCTGGGCTTCCATAACACCTCAGCAGTGCCACAGGCTGACTGCCTCCATGCCACGCCGCACTGATGCAGTAATTCGTGCAAAAGGAGGCCCGACCAAGTATTGAGTGCATAAATGAACGTACTTTTCAGAAGGTCGATATTTCTGTTTCCACAATATTCTAATCTTTTGAGATGCACCTGTACAAGCCAGTGGCCACTCTTTCAAGGATGAGGATGTGCACGTTCTTGATAGGAAGGAATGCTGGTTTGAACGGGGAGTCAAAGAGGCCACCTATGCGAAGGACACTTTCCATGACTTTTGTGTTTGAACATTACCTAACAGTGTGGTTGCTGACAGAAAGTCACACTATTCAGTATTAACTATCAGTGGAAGCCTCAACAGTCTCTAAATAGACTGATTTTACTTTTAGCTGCTTGCGGAACAGCAACTTCAAACACTGACATGACATCTCTATGGTTCAAATTAAAACATCTCAGCAGGTAAAATGTGATTTTATAATCCAACTTTACATTTTTCCATGACATCAATAATATTTTCAGCACATTTGATCATTGATCATTTTTTGTCGCTTTCCGGGTGTTTTACATGACCAGAAAACTGGTCTATGAATTTCCAGGATTTTCTAGGACGTGGGGGGAATTGTGATATTTGAATTCATTCAATGGTTTGGTGATAAGACAGCAGCCCCTCGTCACCAATTAGAAGAAATAAAGGGACACTGATCCAGGTTAGACGGAGACTGTTCTCCACCAAAAAACGACCCCATAGGTCGTTTGTACAAGCAGCTTATTACGGCCTACGTTTTAAGCTACTTCCTCATGGTCCTCCGTAATTATAATACGTTACTTTCCCTGTTGGGTGGCAAAGTGGCGCAGTGGTTAGTGCAGTCGCCTCACAGCAAGAAGGTCCTGGGTTCGAGCTCCGGGGTAGTCCAATCTTGGGGGTCGTCCCGGGTTGTCCTCTGTGTGGAGTGTGCGTGTTCTCCCCGTGTCTGCGTGGGTTTCCTCTGGGGGCTCCAGTTTCCTCCCACAGTCCAAACACATGTAGGTCAGGTGACTCGGCCATACTAAACTGTCCCTAGGTGTGTGTGTGTGTGTGTGTGTCGGCCCCGTGCAAGAGCCTGGTGGCCTGTCCACGGTGTCTCCCCACCTGCCGCCCAATGACTGCTGGGATAGGCTCCAGCATCCCTGCGACCCCGAGAGCAGGATACGCGGTTCGGACAATGGAAGGATGAACTTCCCCTGTAACAATAAGCATCTCCTTCCATAAGCTCTCGTGAGAGGGAATATTAATAAAGCAAAGTTTAACGTCACATAGCGGTTATAATGTCCACGCTAGCTGACTTTCTAACCTGTGGCTAACGTTAAGTTAGCTCTTATGACGTCATTCATAGGTAAACATACTGCCAATAGCAATCTTACTTACTATGCTAGATGGAGAAACAACACAGCAACACACTGACTACATATTCTGTTGTTCTCACGTTGTTTTAAAAACCCACAATGCACAGAGGCGAAACGTATCTGTGGCATATCTCCTGCCGCCGGTAGGGGGCGCTAATTAAGGAACCGCTCCTGTGGGTCGCATTAGAGGACGAGCGACCTATGTGGTCGTATAGGTTGGAGGACTTGTTAGTTAGACGACACCTGATCCAACAGCTGCCCAAATGTGCAGCGACGAACGCACAGCAAAATAAAAGCCCGTCAGACGCTGGAAGGGGTCTGACAGGAACGTCTCTTACACCAGCTGTAATATGGCCGTCCACCGTCCAGACCAACAAAAGGTACAGGAAATACAAAAAGGACTGAAGCAGAAACAACCACAGCTTTTTTTCCCTTGAAAGGAGGAAAAGCCAGCAGTGGTTAGGAGGAGGAGGGCAGCGGGGAAGGCAGTTGAGGTTAAATCAACAGATCAATACTGTAGAAATAACAGGCGGGCGAGAGAAACGCCACCACATGAAATCACGTGTGGGGAGACGCGGGCCTCCCCAACTGGTTTCAAAGGACGGCGCTGATTTGTTTTCGGAGGGGCCGCGACGTCACAGGCCAGATCACCTTTATCGTGTGACGTCCAGATTCACGTAAATGACCCGAAGACCCCCCCGAGCAGCCCCGGAGTCGCAGATCCAGCTCCCGTATTCCACCAAAAACTTCCAAAACGCGGCACAACGTGACCCCGAAATTCAGCGGGTCAACGTTATTTTGTGACTCAAAATCAATAAAAGTGTACGATTGGTCCGGACGCGCCGCGTGTTCGGTAAGAACAGGAAATGGACGGATAGGAAGATAAACAGATGGGTAGATGGGAACATAAATGATACATGCACATGGACAGTTCACACACACACACACACACACACACACACACACACACACACACACACACACACACACACACACACCACGTTACTGTACACACACAAATACCCAACCCGGTTTCAAACGGTGTGAAAAGGAAAAACACACACACACTCTCACATACACACACACACTCTCTCTCACACACACACACATACACACACACACTCTCTCTCACACACACACACTCTCTCTCACACACACTCTCTCTCTCACACACACTCTCTCTCTCACACACACACACTCTCTCTCTCTCTCACACACACACTCTCTCTCACACACACTCTCTCACACACACACACACACTCTCTCTCTCTCTCACACACACACACTCTCACACACACACTCTCTCTCTCACACACACACACTCTCTCTCTCTCTCTCTCTGTCATACACAGACACTCTCACAACACACACTCTCTGTGTCATAGTGTCACACACACTCTCTGTCACACGCACACAAACACACACACTCTCTCACAACACTCTCACAACACACACTCTCACATTGTCAGTGTCACACACACTCTCAATCACACACACACACTTTCTCTCTCTCACAGTGTCTCACACACACACACACACACTCCCTCACAGTGTCACACACACACACACACACACACTCTCTCTCTCTCTCTCACACACACACACACACACACACACACGTGCGCGCCTCCTCAACTGGGCTCAGGGAGATCAGACTCAGATGAACGGAGAACCGCCCGTGACAGCGAGCAGCTTTTGCCGCCACGTGTTCTCCCGTCGGGCTCCGCCGCCCCTGCCGATGTAAAGACCGATGTAAAGGCCGATGTCGGGCGCAGGGCAGATCCAGACTAACAGCACTTCCTAAAAGTTTATCAACCGTTTGGTTCTGCTGAACTCCATAAAGCGCTGGGACAGAGACAGCCCGCCTTTAAAACAGCCCTCTTCTCTTCCTCTCCTCCTTCCTCTCCTCCTTCCTTTCTCCCCCCTTTCTTCCCGTTTTAATCAGGTTGGCGCGCCCTGGTGGAGCAGCCATCCTCCAAACACGCTGAGTTGCCCGGTCCTTCTGTTGACCTGTGTGGGACCCGAGTGTCCCGGTCCTTCTGTTGACCTGTGTGTTACCCGAGTTGCCCGGTCCTTCTGTTGACCTGTGTGTGACCCGAGTGTCCCGGTCCTTCTGTTGACCTGTGTGTGACCCGAGTTGCCCGGTCCTTCTGTTGACCTGTGTGTGACACGAGTTGCCCGGTCCTTCTGTTGACCTGTGTGTGACCCGAGTTGCCCGGTCCTTCTGTTGACCTGTGTGTGACCCGAGTTGCCCGGTCCTTCTGTTGACCTGTGTGTGACCCGAGTTGCCCGGTCCTTCTGTTGACCTGTGTGTGACCCGAGTTGCCCGGTCCTTCTGTTGACCTGTGTGTGACACGAGTTGCCCGGTCCTCTGTTGACCTGTGTGTGACCCGAGTGTCCCGGTCCTTCTGTTGACCTGTGTGTGACCCGAGTTGCCCGGTCCTTCTGTTGACCTGTGTGTGACCCGAGTTGCCCGGTCCTTCTGTTGACCTGTGTGTGACCCGAGTTGCCCGGTCCTTCTGTTGACCTGTGTGTGACCTGAGTTGCCCGGTCCTTCTGTTGACCTGTGTGACCCGAGTTGCCCGGTCCTTCTGTTGACCTGTGTGGGACCCGAGTTGCCCGGTCCTTCTGTTGACCTGTGTGTGACATGAGTTGCCCGGTCCTTCTGTTGACCTGTGTGTGACCCGAGTGTCCCGGTCCTTCTGCTGACCTGTGTGTGACCAAAGTGGCCTGGTCCTTCTGTTGACCTGTGTGTGACCCGAGTGGCCTGGTCCTTCTGTTGACCTGTGTGTGACCCGAGTGGCCCGGTCCTTCTGTTGACCTGTGTGTGATCTGAGTTGCCCGATCCTTCTGTTGACCTGTGTGTGACCCGAGTTGCCCGGTCCTTATGTTGACCTGTGTGTGACACGAGTTGCCCGGTCCTTCTGTTGACCTGTGTGTGACCCGAGTGTCCCGGTCCTTCTGTTGACCTGTGTGTGACCTGAGTTGCCTGGTCCTTCTGTTGACCTGTGTGTGACCCGAGTTGCCCGGTCCTTCTGTTGACCTGTGTGTGACCCGAGTTGCCCGGTCCTTCTGTTGACCTGTGTGTGACACGAGTTGCCCGGTCCTTCTGTTGACCTGTGTGTGACCCGAGTGTCCCGGTCCTTCTGTTGACCTGTGTGTGACCTGAGTTGCCTGGTCCTTCTGTTGACCTGTGTGTGACCCGAGTTGCCCGGTCCTTCTGTTGACCTGTGTGTGACCCGAGTTGCCCGGTCCTTCTGTTGACTTGTGTGTGACCTGAGTGTCCCGGTCCTTCTGTTGACCTGTGTGTGACCTGAGTTGCCCGGTCCTTCTGTTGACCTGTGTGTGACCCGAGTTGCCCGGTCCTTCTGTTGACCTGTGTGTGACCCGAGTGTCCCGGTCCTTCTGTTGACCTGTGTGTGACCTGAGTTGCCTGGTCCTTCTGTTGACCTGTGTGTGACCCGAGTGTCCCGGTCCTTCTGTTGACCTGTGTGTGATCTGAGTTGCCCGGTCCTTCTGTTGACCTGTGTGTGACCCGAGTTGCCCGGTCCTTCTGTTGACCTGTGTGTGACCTGAGTTGCCCGGTCCTTCTGTTGACCTGTGTGTGACCCGAGTGTCCCGGTCCTTCTGTTGACCTGTGTGTGACCTGAGTTGCCCGGTCCTTCTGTTGACCTGTGTGTGACCCGAGTTGCCCGGTCCTTCTGTTGACTTGTGTGTGACCTGAGTGTCCTGGTCCTTCCGTTGACCTGTGTGTGACCCGAGTTGCCCGGTCCTTCTGTTGACCTGTGTGTGACACGAGTTGCCCGGTCCTTCTGTTGACCTGTGTGTGACCCGAGTGTCCCGGTCCTTCTGTTGACCTGTGTGTGACCTGAGTTGCCTGGTCCTTCTGTTGACCTGTGTGTGACCCGAGTGTCCCGGTCCTTCTGCTGACCTGTGTGTGACCAAAGTGGCCTGGTCCTTCTGTTGACCTGTGTGTGACCCGAGTTGCCCGGTCCTTCTGTTGACCTGTGTGTGACCTGAGTTGCCCGGTCCTTCTGTTGACCTGTCTGTGACCTGAGTTGCCCGGTCCTTCTGTTGACCTGTCTGTGACCTGAGTTGCCCGGTCCTTCTGTTGACCTGTGTGTGACCCGAGTGTCCCGGTCCTTCTGTTTACCTGTGTGTGACCTGAGTTGCCCGGTCCTTCTGTTGACCTGTGTGTGACCTGAGTTGCCCGGTCCTTCTGTTGACCTGTGTGTGACACGAGTTGCCCGGTCCTTCTGTTGACCTGTGTGTGACCTGAGTTGCCCGGTCCTTCTGTTGGCCTGTGTGTGACCCGAGTGTCCCGGTCCTTCTGTTTACCTGTGTGTGACCTGAGTTGCCCGGTCCTTCTGTTGACCTGTGTGTGACCCGAGTGGCCTGGTCCTTCTGCTGACCTGTGTGTGACCTGAGTTGCCTGGTCCTTCTGTTGGCCTGTGTGTGACCCGAGTGGCCTGGTCCTTCTGCTGACCTGTGTGTGACCTGAGTTGCCTGGTCCTTCTGTTGGCCTGTGTGTGATCTGAGTGCCCGGTCCTTCTGCTGACCTGTGTGTGACCCGAGTTGCCCGGTCCTTCTGTTGACCTGTGTGTGTTGAAACGCTGCAACAGTCGAAATTGGGAAATGTACCTTTAAAACATACTTGGCAACGTCATCAGACCGCGACCTTGTATTCTTTTTTTTTTAAACCACTTTTATTTACAACCAACAGGTACACAACTGAGGGGGGAAACACAAAAAAAAAATTGTACAGACAAGGGGAGTTCAAAGTCCGCTCGTTTCAAGTCCTCAGAGTTCAAATAAAATGTACTTTCTTTAAAATGTCAAAGGTCTTTTTAGCTTTTTTTGTTTCTCACATTTTCAATTATGGTGCCATACTGCTGGAGTTCAACAACCAACGGATGGAAGCAGGTTTGGAGGCAGACCGTTTAGATTTGTGGATGTGGAATTTACCAAGAATAATCAGAAGCTGAATTATATAGGTAATACCGCCGTCTGTCCCACAGAACACAAAATATAACGTCACATCAAATACACTATTAATCTGTACATTAGTACCCGTGTTTCCATTTATAAAGTCTTGCCTATCAAGCCAACATAACTTTGAATGGGCACAGTGAAAAAACAAATGAAATATAGTTTCTCAAAAAACACAAGTAAATTCCCTATTCAGCTTCAGTCTTTCCAAGACTTATCTAGCAGGGTAAATTCGATGTAAGATCTTGAAGGATACTTCTTTCACTTTGTTATTAATACAATAATTGATTAGAATAGGAGAAGCTTTTTCCACTCCAAATCCCTCATGACAGAAGACCAGAAGAACCTTGCTGCAGGAGGTGTAGCACAGTCCAAAGCGTTTCTGATGTGTCGTTTACCGCACGTTTTATTGCGAATGTCAATATCGCCGATAAAGATTTGCCTAAAGCTAATACCGCCCGTTTCTGTAAGGTCAGAAGTCTTTAAAAGCTGAAGAGAACCCATGGGACCCGCGGCAGAAATAACAGCATATTCTTCGGGTGTGATTGGCATCTTGAATTTCTGAAGGAATCCTGAACATGACAGTAACTCACCATTTCTATTTATCCACTGACCAACTCGCGAGACTCCATTGAGCGATAAAAGAGGGATCGATTTTTGTAGAAAATATCCTTATTATTCCAGACAGAAAGAAGTATCCTTCAAGATCTTACATGGAGTTTACCCCGCTGAAGAAGTCTTGGAAAGACTGAAGCTAAATATGGACTCAGAACCAGAATACTTTATTCATCCCTGAGGGGAAATTGGGTATGTTGTGGGTTTTTTTTGTTGTTGTTGTTTTTTGTAATTCAGATAGAGAAACTATATTTCATTTGTTTTTTTCACTGTGCCCATTCAAAGTTATTTTGTGATGTGATATTTTGTGTTCTGCGGGACAGACAGCAGTATTGCTTATATAATTCAGCTTCTGATTATTCTCGGTAAAGTGCACATCCACAACTCTAAACCGTCTGACTCCAAACCTGCTTTCATCGATTTGTTGTTGAACTCCGGCAGTACGCACCTTCACTGAGAATGTGGAAAACAAACACAAGTATAAAGACGTTTGACATTTTAAAGAAAGCACATTTTATTTGAACTCCGAGAACTTGAAACGAGTGGACTTTGAACTTCCTCGTCTGTACAAATCTGTTTTGTTTTCCCTCTGTATGTTTGCTGTAAATCAAAGCTTTTGGAAAAAGAAACAAAGAAGAAGAAAAATACAAGGCGCTGTCTGATGACGTGGCCAATTATGTTTTAAAGGTACATTTCTCAATTTAGACTGTTAACGCGTTGGTTTGCAGACGGACCGCCCGACGCTTTAACGTTACGTCAGAAGAAACGGACGCACAACTTTTATCGCTCCTCTCGGGTAGAGGCTAGTTCCCATCGACGCAGAGAACGGAAATGGAGTAGAGAACGGTCAACTGAGCATGCGCGAAATGCCCCTACCGTGCCTCCACCAGAGCCCTAGAAAGAAAGAGTTACGTCAACTCCGTAGACGTCAATGGGCCACAGCAATGGCGGATCATGGGAGCCCTGGATAGTATCAAACAGTGCGCATAGAATATGTGTCACGTTGGAATATATCTATATCTATATAGAAATGTAAAAATCTGAAAATATTGGTTAGTAGTGTAACCGGTTATTTTCTTGCCCGGTGCGGGATTCGATACGAGGTGTACTGCACCACAAGGCGACGTCACTAACCGCTCGGCTAAAGGGTCAGACCCGTTAGCTAGGGCTAACGTGTCTTATTAGTAGTTTACAGTAGTTACCAGAAATCGTGGCTAAGCAGTTCATTCAAATGACCCGCCAAGCTTCGTTTGTAACTATTCGGCGGGTACGTGAACCACGTGACCCTCTCGCGTTCTGACCCCTCACTGACGCAACTCTCTCTCTCTTTCTAGGGCTCTGGCCTCCACACGCCCCGCGTAGAATCCAGGCGCTAGGATTTTAGGAAGACCCGCCCCTACTCTGCATCTGGTTAGCTAACTCAGTGTTTCTCAACCGGGGGGTCCGCGGACCCCTAGTGGTCCGTGGTGTAATTGCAAGGGGTCCGTGAAAATAAAATATCTTTAAAAAAAAGATCCTATGACATTTATAGAAATAGGATTATTTTACTCAAATGTGACTGAGACCTTTATCTACCTAAACTATAAAGGGTAACAGGACTTTTTTCCTCTAATTACATCTGTTTCACAAGTGTAATTTATTGTATTATAGTAAGAGATCTCGCTCCCGTTTGCATTGTTAAAAGTTACTGCATAAAAATTCTGTTGTTACATATATCTGAAAGTTACTGAATACATATTCTGTTTTGTTACATATATCTGAAAGTTACTGAATACATATTCTGTTTTGTTACATACATCTGAAAGTTACTGAATACATATTCTGTGTTGTTACATATATCTGAAAGTTACTGAATACATATTCTGTTTAGTTACATATATCTGAAAGTTACTGAATACATATTCTGTTTTGTTACATATATCTGAAAGTTACTGAATACATATTCTGTTTTGTTAACTATATCTAAGTTACAACTGAAAGCTCTTATTTTTGCCCCAAAGAGAGAATAAATGCTATAATGCAATTTAAAATGCAGTTTCTACCGTTTCTATCAAATTGCAACCGCCCTCCCCCAAGATCAGGTGGAGGGGTCCTCAGGGTAGATCAAAAATACACAGGGGGTCCAGGACCCCAAAAGGGTTGAGAACCACTGAGCTAACTTTATAACCCGAACCCCGCCCTAAACCTAACCTACCGGAGGCAACGAGTACTTGCGCATGCTCAGTTGACCGTTCTCTGCGTCGACGGGAACTAGCCTCTACCCTCCTCTCATCGCCACACATGCCGAGTGTAGTAGCACATCCCTCCGAAAGGCGGCCGGACGCTGGAACTGGGGGTTTTAGATTTACTGGAAAGCCCCAAGACCAACGTAAGAGCCCGTTACAAACACACAAACCACACCACAGATATGCTAGCGAGCATTGCCATAGCCCAACAGTAGCTCACCTTAAGCTAACGCACTTTAAACAAACGGTAAGGAAGAGTTCTTATAATTCAAAACTACTTTTAACACACAAACAATACGTTAATATTAGAGTATTACAACGAATACTAACCTTGCGCCTCTTCGCCGGGTGCTAATACGTTAAATGCTTCGCGCTTCCGTTTCACCGTTTCCTTTTCTTCGTCTGTTTTATCGGCGAATTGCAACCAGATGGAGCTTTGTCGCCACCTAGCGTTACAGGAAAGTTTGTATCGTTTCGTTCCCATCAGTCCAGCATCCTTGAGAAAGGTGAAGGTATATTTAAGCACATCATCCCCAGTGTCCCTTGTGAAAACTGAGTTTAGGTCCATGTGTCCTTTTTGTTCCAGTAGAGTTTGTAGTATGACCCCCCCCTCCCCTCTCTCTCCCCCCCCCCTCTCTCCCCCCCCTCTCTCTCACATATGCTGGGCAAATAAAAAAACACATGTTCTATGGTCACTGGCTGGCGGCAGACGTCACAGTTGTTTATTCTATTGTCTCGCTCGCGGTAGGAACTAGGCAAGTATCGGCGAGTAGTTTTCAAAATAAAAGCACCTCTACTCAAAACCGGAAATAAGACACTACAAGCGTAAAACATGTAAAATACGTAATGAAAACAACGGAAATGGCTGTTCAGCAGGACTACCTCTTCTTTAGAGCTAAAACATAAATTGGGTTATTGACACTGAGCTTTGTTATTTATTTATATACACACAAGAGGAGAGGGGCATGTATTTTGATGAAGTAATGTATTATTAGTTAGTACCGAGCTGTGGATTTAGACTGCTTTTTATTTGTCATTGCCTCATACGCATGTCTCATACATACAGGGGAACGACGTAACGTTTCACGTGGACCGCAGTGCCACATGAAAACAAACAACACGCAACACATATCCGAAACAAAAAGTGCATCAAAAAACAAAAATTACTGCACAGACCTAAACATCACAAGCACACCTGACACGGACAGTGAGTGAGAAGAAAAGCCGTTTTGTGGAAGGTCTGAGTGTTCAGGAACCTCACAGCCTGAGGAATGAAACTAATGCATGGCCCGGTGGAGGCAGCGCCGATGCTCCGGTACCTCCTGCCAGAGGGGAGGAGGGTGAAGTGGATGTGGGAAGGGTGAAGTGCATGTGGGAAGGGTGGGTGGGGTCCTTCACAATGCTGAGGGCCTTCCGGGCGCACCGGGCGTCATAGATGGCCTGGATGGATGGGAGAGCGGTTCCATGATCTTTCCAGTTGTCTTCACCATCCGCTGCAGGGATTTGCGGTCGGAGGCCGTGCAGTTCCCATGCCAGACACTGATACACAAATAATAAGAAAGTGTACACAACAGCAGGAAAGCTATAATGCAAGAACAACAAAAAAAGAAAGAAAAGATGATGAGATGGGCGTCCGGGTCGCCTAGCGGTCTATTCCGTTGCCTACCAACACTGGAGTCGCCGGTTCGAATCCCCGTATTACCTCTGTCTTGGTCGTCCCTACAGACACAATTGGCCGTGTCTGCGGGTGGGAAGCCCGATGTGGGTGTGTGTCCTGGTCGCTGCCCTAGCGCCTCCTCTGATCGGTCGGGGCGCCTGTTCGGGGGGAGGGGAATAGCGTGATCCTCCCATGCGTTACGTCCCCCCTGGTGAAACTCCTCACTGTCAGGTGAAAAGAAGCGGCTGGCAACTCCACATGTATGGGGGGAGGCATGTGGTAGTCTGCAGCCCTCCCCCGGATCGGCAGAGGGGTTGGAGCAGCGACCGGGACGGCTGAAGAATGGGGTAATTGGAGAGAAATTGGGGAGAAAAAGGGGGATTAACCCCCCCCAAAAAAAAAAAAATCACGAGGCGACGCGCTTTTAAACTCCATTAAAACAACAACAGCCATTCTGGTACTTGCTTTTCCAAGCCACAGACTTAACTGCTATAGAGCAAATAGAAATATTTCAGATTGTGATGTACACGTCACCAGTTTTACGCAGTGACGTGAGAGGGGAAGCAGAGAGAGCGTCCATATTCCGAGGTCATAAAATAGTAGGCGTGTGTGCGTGTGCATACATGAGTGTTCGCGCAAGTGCGTGCCCCTAAAAATAAGACATCAAAAACAGAAAGGAAGCATGCAATATGCATGGCTGCAGGAGAGTAGCGCCTTTGACTCAGCCGAGCATCAGCGAGGCGGGTATCACTATGACAGCCCATGAACCCCCCCCACCCCCGCTCCATCCCACCCCCCCGGGTCGCAGGCGGGCCCGGTTATCGCTTCCATTTGACAGACATCTAAAGCCTATCAGCCCCTATCTGCCTGTTCATCTTCTGCGGCATGTGGGCAGAGGAGGCTCTCAGATATCGCCGGGACCCCTGCCGGAGCCCGGGGCTTGATGGCGGTCCCCCGGCTGCTGTTGCGGAGCGCCGCGCCTTGATAATCTGCGCTGATTCGATCCTATCTGCTCCCCGGCAACGGGCTCTCCTTCAAAGAAACCTTGCCCGTTAAATCTATCTGCCGACCCCCCACCCCACCCCCTATTTACCTATAGAAAACACTGAAGAGCAGATTCGTGTTGTCTGTGGAGCCCCCCACCCCCCACCCCCACCCAAAAATGATGGGAAATGAGAGGACGCGGCACGTGGGCGTGTGAACTGCGAAGAAGAAGAAGAAGAAGAAAAAAAACCCTCCGTTTTTGGTTTATTTGTTGTTTCGTGGTCCTGTCTCTCTCGCTGTTTTGCTTTACGTGGAAAAGCACCATTATGACTCAGTGCTGAACGGTCCAAGATACCTAAAAATAGTCTGTCTTATTTACCACATTAATCTTTTCCACACTCCCCTCAGAGACATCGTACTGAGGTGGGGGGGTAAAATCCAGTTATAGCCTAGAAGAGAGTTTCTTTAGTCACATAATATTACCGAGGCATTGCATTACTAGTGTGTGCGTGTGTGGTGATGGCGGGTGTGGGGGTGGTGGTGGTAGCAGGGGGGTCATTTGCGACACCGAGGCAATTTATTGCATACCAAGTTATTTTCAGCTGGATGTGTGGAAATGTGCGGTGGAGGAAATACAAGCATTTCGCGCTCATAACAACCTTTTGGAGCCGAGGCCTGCGAACGGAGGAGGCCCCATTCTCCCGCACAGCTCCTATATTTTAGATGCCTTTGTGCGCTCTCTGCTTATTTGTGCGTCTGGAATATCAATAGGGCGAGCCGTACTGGATTTCTGCGGCTCCGTCCGTTCGGGGTCCCGTCTACTTGCAGTACATTGCGGTTCTGTGAGTGGCGACTCGAACAGGCGGTGCCAATGTGCACATAGTTCAGTTGTCATTGAAAACAGGAGAATCTCCAGGCTATTGTACTGCTGAATGTGATCATGCCAACTCAATGTGGGATGCCGTACAGTAAGCTCATCTTAAAAAGCAAAAGAATACCAGGAGGAGCATAGCGGAGAAAACACAGAGGGAAAAATACTGGACGTCGGGTCTGGATGGAAGAGAAAGGGAGTGTAATTAATGTGATAAACATGCAATAACCTTGTGGTCATTTTCCTCCATGGCAACTGACTGACTGGCAGGGAAGGGAGTTAAAGATTAAGAGCTTTCTGCAAAATTGATTGGGTGATTCGATATTTGCATATTAGCTTCAGTTAGACTCAAATTAACCTATAATTCTGATGTCAATCAATCGGTTAATGGTGTCATTTTTAGATGCTGCCACCGACAATCTGACATTTAGTCTCGTGTTTGGCTGCACCATCTGTAGATTCGGTGCGTGTGTGTGCGTGTGAGGGGGGGTGGGGATTGCAACCTCTTCAAATTTGTTGTTAAAGACATTAAAGATTTCTGTTATTTAACGATTATCAGCCTCACTGAAAAGACTGTTGTGTGGAGTTCAGGGTGGAGGTAAGACAGGCGCCGGGTGGTGGTGAAGAGTTGCTGGATGGCTGGGCAACCACTGCAGAAATAGTGAGGGAGACAGCTAGGAAGGTACTTGGGGTGTCATCAGGACAGAGGAAGGAAGACAAGGAGACTTGGTGGTGGAATGAGGAAGTACAGCGAAGTATACAGAGGAAGAGGTTGGCAAAGAAGAAGTGGGGTAGTCAGAGAGATGAAGAAATTAGACAGGAATACAAGGAGATGCAGCGTAAAACGAAGAGAGAGGTGGCAAAGACAAAGGAAAAGGTGTATGGTGAGTTGTATGACGGGTTAGACACTAAGGAAGGACTAAAGGACTTGTACCGATTGGCCAGAGAGAGGGACCGAGCTGGGAAGGATGTGCAGCAGGTTAGGGCGATCAAGGATAGAGATGGAAATCCTTGCTGACAACCAAGGAGAGTGTGCTGAGGAGGTGGAAGGAGTACTTTGAGGGGCTGATGAATGAAGAAAATGAGAGCGAGAGAAGGTTGGATGATGTGGGGACAGTGAATCAGGGAGTGTTTGTCATTTGTGACATTGGGCTATGCAAATAAAATTGACTTGACTTGCGTTGTGGTGGATTAGCAAGGAGGAAGTGAGGGCAGTTATGAAGAGGATGAAGAGTGGAAAGGCAGTTGGTCCTGATGACATACCTGTGGAGGCATGGAGATGTTTAGGAGGGATGGCAGTGGGGTTTTTAACTAGATTGTTTAGCACAATCTTGGAAAGTGAGAGGATGCCTGAGGAGAGGAGCAGAAGCATACTGGTACCGATTTTCAATAATAAGGGCGATGTGCACAGCTGTAGCAACTACAGAGGTATAAAGTTGATCAGCCACAGCATGAAGATATGGGAAAGAGTAATAGAAGCTAGGTTAAGAGGAGAGGTGACGATCAGCGAGCAGCAGTATGGCTTCATGCCACGAAAGAGCACCACAGATGTGATGTTTGCTTTGAGAATGTTGATGGAGAAGTATAGAGGAGGCCAGAAAGAGTTGCATTGTGTCTTTGTGAATTTAGAGAAAGCATGTGACAGGGTGACGAGAGAGGAGGTGTGGTATTGTATGAGGAAGTCGAGAGTGGCAGAGAAGTATGTAGGAGTGGTGCAGGTTATGTACGAGGGCAATGTGACAGTACTGAGGTGTGCAGCAGGAGTAACAGATGGGGTCAAGGTGGGGGTGGGATTACATCAAGGATCGGCTCTGAGCCCTTTCTTGTTTGTAATGGTGATTCACAGGTTGATGGATGAGAACAGGCAGGAGTCTCCATGGACTATGATGTTTGCAGATGACATTGTGGTCTGTAGCGAGAGTAGGAAGCAGGTTGAGGAGAGCCTGGAGAGGTGGAGGTATGCACTGGAGAGAAGAGGAATGAAAGTCAGTAGGAACAAGACGGAATACCTATGCGTGAACGTGAGCGAGGACAGTGGAATGGTGAGGATGCAAGGAGTGGAGGTAGTGATGGTATGTGAGTTTAAATACTTGGGGTCAGCTGTCCAAAGTAACAAGGAGTGCAGGAGAGAGGTGAAGAAGAGAGTGCAGGCAGGGTGGAGTGGGTGGAGAAGAGTGTCAGGAGTGATTTGTGACAGAAGGGTACCAGCAAGAGTTAAAGGGAAAGTTTACAAGATGGTTGTGAGACCAGCTATGTTATATGGTTTGGAGACAGTGGCACTGACGAAAACACAGGAGGAAGAACTGGAGGTGGCAGAATTCAAGATGTTAAGATTTTCATTGGGAGTGACGAAGTAGGGCAGGATTAGGAAGGAGTATATTAGAGGGACAGAGCAGGTTGGACAGTTTGGAGACAAAGCGAGAGAGGCAAGACTGAGATGGCTTGGACATGTGTGGAGGAGAGATGCTGGGTATATTGGGAGAATGATGCTGAAGATGGACCTGCCAGGGAAGAGGAGAAGAGGAAGGAGGTTTATGGATGTGGTGAGGGAGGACATGCAGGTGGCTGGCGTGACAGAGGAAGATGCATAGGACAGGAAGAGTTGGAGCGGATCATCCGCTGTGGTGACCCTTAATGGGAGCAGCCAAAGTAGTAGTTGCAGCAGTAGTAGTTGTAGTAGCAATAGTAGTTGTAGTAGCAGTAATAGTATCAGCATCACTGAAGACAAATTTGGCAAAATATTTTTTTTCTGCACTCCCACCACTATTCTGTCTTTGCGGAGCCTCTGAAGGACATGGGGGGAATTTTTGAGGAGGATTTTTTTTCCTATCTCATTTGAACAACTTACTCTCCTATTTGAACAACTTGCTATCTTGTTTGATCAACTTAATATCTCATTTGAACAACTTAGTATCTCCTAAGAGTACATCCGTTGTCATCCTACAATGCTGTGATTGCAACTATTCCCCAATCCTCTCTGAATAGTACACATGGCCACTGAAACTTTAGTTAATGGTCACGGCAATTTGCATATTAAACCAATCATTGTTTTTTGTCGTTATGCCACTGTATTGTTTATAAGGGTGGCGATACCTGCAGTCAGTCGAGACACTTGATACCTCGTTAGAACGACTTGAAATCTCGTTTGAACGACGTAGCATGTTGTTTGAACGACTTAGCATGTTGTTTGAACGACTTAACATCTCGTTTGAATGAGTTAATATCCCGTCTTTATGCATGCTCAATAATCTAGTGACTGCGGGGTTAAGTGTGGGAGAAATGGTCTGTTTAGAAGGTTGGATGATATTGGGACCAGTGGACAGGTAGTGTTGTAGAAGTTTGGAGACTTCCTCCTCGGTCAGAGGGGGGAATGAGCAGAGTGTGGCCTTGTTAGCTGATAGCTGCAGACTAAGATGGTCCGGCTCATAGAACTAGTTACTGATGGAAGAGACCTTATCAGTAAAAAAACAAGGCGAACATGTCTGCAGAGGTGGAGAGGGATTGAAGAGAGAGTTAAAAGCAGAGAACATTTTCCGAGCATCTGTGGCACCACAGAGCTTGTTCTGATAGTAAATGGTCTCAGCAGTTTTTAAGCTGGAGGAGAACGATACCAGGAGAATCTGACAGGTACTGAGGTCAATGGGATCTCTGAATTTACGCCATTTCCTCTGCCGCTCTGAGTCCCGCTTCCGCCTTTTCTCTGATGACTTCAGTGAGCCATAGACTGAGATGTGGGGTGGGGGGGGGTTGCAGTAGGTTTGGATGTTAGAGGGCAGAGGTGGTTAAGAGAGGAGGCTAGTGAGGAGCAGAGTGTCTTTGCCTCATTGACAGGGAGTGAGAAATCATTATGAGGAGGCATGGTAGCCATGACCTCATTGGAAAGTTGAGTCGGTGTGAGGGACTGGATGTCGTGGCGGAAGGAGACCAATAGCATAGGAACACGAGGATGTGATCGTGAATTGAATAAAGAAGTGGTCAGACAGATGTGTGGGGGGAGGAGGGGGGTAAAAGACAGCTTTGCTTTGGAGCAGTCTCAAGTCAAAATCAGATCAAGAGTACTGCCCGCTCTGTGTGGGAGGAGTGGAGACCTGTTTGAGGTCAACTGAGGACAGAAGTGACAGGAAGTCAGCTGCTTCAGTTTTGTCGGTATGGATATTCATGGCTCCCATGACAATCAGTGGTGTGTCATCGTCAGGAATGGCTGAAAGTAACATGTCTAGTTCGACTGCAAAGTTCCCATATGCAGCAAAAACCTGCTGAGTGAAGGTCTGGGTCCACTATAGAGGCTAAAACGAACCAAGTGTGGAATTACCCTCAGTCTCTCCCTCATATTCTACCACTTGGTTTTACTACCCATGCCGTTTCATTCGAGGTAGGATTTTACAGAAACACCCTCGCCAGAGATTCAAGTTAGGCGTTCTCGGTCACCTTTAACATACTCAAACAAATCCACCTTTTGGCTAAAGGTTGTGGGTTTTTCTGATGTGTTGGCTTGCTTTTCTGGGTTGTCGATTGGCTAAAAATACAATTCAGACGAGCCGACGTCAGCTCTGATTTTGAACCACAGTAAATGCATCTATTTTACCAATGTCAACGTTAAGCGTCCAATCAGGATATGATGTAAATAATATGTAACGTTAGACACTCAATTGAAAATGTGCAGTCAATACTGGACCTACTTCTAAATACAACATCAAGACAAAGATCTCGTATTGTTCTGTTCAGAACTCACACAGCAGTTGTGATTCACACCAGTGAGAATCTGAGTCCTTCTTTTAATGTGTGAACCTGTTTTAGGATGTTGAGAGAAGCTCCTTCACTGGCATACTACGTAGTCTGTATGTGTGTTTAACTGGATGTGAATATCTGGTAAAGGGAGGAGTCTTTTTGGTGTTTAAAAGTAATTCCCAAGCTAGGCGGCACGGTGTGCCTCACAGCCAGGAGGTCCTGGGTTCGAGCCCCGGGGTAGTCCAACCTTGGGGGTCGTCCCAGGTCGTCCTCTTGTGTGGAGTTTGCATGTTCTCCTCGTGTCTGGGTGGGTGTCCTCCGGGTGCTCCGGTTTCCTCCCACAGTCCAAAGACACGTAGGTCAGGTGAATTGGCCGTACTGAATTGTCCCTAGGTGTGAATGTGTGTGTTTTGTGTGTGTTGGCCCTGTGTGATGGCCTGGCGGCCTGTCCAGGGTGTCTCCCCGCCTGCCGCCCAGTGACTGCTGGGATAGCCTCCAGCATCCCCACGACCCTGAGAGCAGGATAAGTGGTTCGGATAATGGAGGGATGGATATATGGTTCTTCAATGTTAATTTGCCATGGTCTTCCAGGACAGTTATGTAAGCCAACAGGGGCCACAGCCCGTGTCGCACAAAAAAAAAGACCCACACAGACCGACAAGACCACCGCGGTGAGCTTTCTCTGTATGGTGAAGCAATATGAGGGCGGCCTTTGCTGACCTGCCTGCTGTATTACGGCAGGGCAGAGCTGTTCGCTTAGACACAAGGTCACCGGCAGCTCTGACTGACAGGCATGATTACTGCCTCCGCCACGTGGGGCCTGTCTTGGCAGCGCCTCCTTCTCGGCACACCTCAGACGGCGATCAGTCATTCAAAACATCACCGCCGCAAGACAGGCTGACACGAGCGGACAACCTGATAAATCGACTGAAGAGGAGATGGAGAATTTTTTTCCCCTTTTCTTTTCTTAAATGTATGGTGGCTCACCGCTGAATAAACAGCTAAAATGCACAGGACGTCCCTAAGAGGTTTGGACTGAACACACACACAGGACAGAGAGAGAGAGAGCGAGAGAGAGAGACAGAGAGAGAGAGAGACAGAGAGAGAGAGAGAGAGAGAGAGAGCGAGAGAGAGAGAGAGAGAGAGAGAGAGAGAGAGAGAGAGAGAGAGAGGGAGAGAGAGAGAGACTAGGTGAGGAAAACTGAAGGCCATTTAATGATTTTTGTGTGTGTCTGACACCACATTTTGAGATGCATGTTGTGTTTCCAGTCTCATCGGTGCTTCGGTGAGTGTTGACTATGCGGTTAGATTTCCCTTTTTTCTTTCTCAAACAGGTCAGCACATTGACCCTCGGGTTTGTGAAAGGTTTTGCTCATGATGTATCTCCTGATACAACTGATACGGACCGTTGTGGTGAAGAGGGAGCTGAGCCAGAAGGCAAAGTTCTCAATTTACCAGTCAGTCTTCGTTCCAACCCTCACCTATGGTCATGAGCTTTGGGTAGTGACTGAAAGGGGGAGATCGTGGATACAAGCGCTTGAAAGGAGTTTCCTCCGTAGGGTGTCTGGGCTCAGCCTTAGAGATAGGGTGAGGAGCTCGGACATCCGGAGGGAGCTCGGAGTAGAGCCGCCGAAAGGAGCCAGTTGAGGTGGTTCGGACATCTGATTAGGATGCCTCCTGGGCGCCTTCCTTTGGAGGTTTTCCGGGCACGTCCAACTGGGAGGAGACCCCGGGGTAGACCCAGAACTCGCTGGAGGGACTACATGTCCAATCTGGCCTGGGAACACCTTGGGATCCCCCAGGAGGAGCTGGAGGGCGTTGCTGGGGAGAGGGACATCTGGAGTGCCCTACTTAGCTTGCTGCCACCGCGACCCGACCCCGGAGAAGTGGCTGATGATGAGATGAGATGAAATGAGACGAGATGAGACGAGACGAGACGAGACGAGACGAGATAAATCTCCTGACCGGTTTCATTACCAATTTCAGCTTACACACATTTAACTTCAGACTTTGAAATGGAAAATATCAAAGAGATTCTCAGTGGACAATGATATTAACTTTACTCCAATGCTTACAATAGACATTCTGTGATCCCTTCATTCAAAGCGATCACACATGTCTTACCTGTACGCTTTGATATGAGCCTTAATACTGTAGCGGATTCGGGGGGCAGCCCGGGAACCGCCGCAGCCAGGACGTGAACCCGGATCTCCCACACCACGAGCGACAGCGTTAACCAGTCGACTAAAGGGTCCAACCTGTTAGCCAAGGGCTAGCGAGTCCATTCATCTGTGATCACTACAATATGTTTAAGCCTCCTTCAAAAAGGCGCCAGAATACCCCAAAAGCATCTGCCACCTACTATCTCAAATGGGGGAGTGTGCCCCCCCACCCAAAAAAAGAAGCCATCACACAAACTCAGCCATTACTGCCTGTCCCTGGCTACAGAGCGTTAGCATGAAATCGTATATATGAGCGGGAAAATGATGGTACGGCAGTTTTCACATTTCACTTATAACGAGCCATGCCTCAGTATTATATGGCAATTACAGATATATGCTTCACCTCTGTTGCCTCGACCATAAACTTTAATTCTCTCACAGTTGTGATTAATTTGAATTTTCTTTCTTCATCTAGGCCGCTGTGGCTCCATAACATAATTTCACTCTCATGAATTAAGGACAGCAAAACCATCTGAAACAGCAAACATGCAGGCTGACACAGTTAGCTGGCTTGTAGGGAGGGATTACCGATTTAATGGTTTGAGTGTTTTCTTCTGTTAAAACAGTAATTGGAGTTCAAAACTCATTCATGCCTGGTATAAGTGCTCATTTGTGAGGATTTTAGCTGTGAAACAAAAAAAAAATGTTTTGCTGAAGTATGAATAATTCGTCGAGCACTCCTGTTTTCGCTCAGAGGTGGACAGATGAGGTTGTTCCTGAGTGGATGACGGTCCAGTCACCAATAAAATGTGTGACCAAAAACGTTTTAAATGGGCTGAATTTATCCTAATCAGTTTCTACAGAATGCTATACTCCAGCTTTAGGGCAAATCTATTGATCCATCCATCCATCCATCTTCCCATCTATCAATCCATTCACCCACCCACTGACCTGGTTGAAACCAACCCGTTATCTTTAGCATATATAAATATATACGTACGTATGTGTGTGTGTGTGTGTGTTTCTATGTATATATGTACACACTAAAGATAAGGATCTTTAGTATCTTTATACTAAAGATAAAAATATATTTGTTTAGCCACGTTAGCAGCTGATGAGTGCGCGTCGCACGACACAGGCCTGTACTGCAATGTATTAAAACTTGTTTTCCTGTATCTGTTTTGATATATATATATATTCACCTGACCTGCATGTCTTTGGACTGTGGGAGGAAACCGGAGCCCCCGGAGGAAACCCACGCAGACACGGGGAGGACATGCAAACTCCACACAGAGGACGACCCGGGACGACCCCCAAGGTTGGACCACCCTGGGGCTCGAACCCAGGACCTTCTTGTTGTGAGGCGACTGCGCTAACCACTGCGCCACTGACAAATATAATATAATAATAATAATTAGTATTATATATATATATATATATATATATATATAGATATAGACAATTTCTATACTATATATATAGTGTGTGTGTGTGTGTATATATATATATGTATATATATATAGACAGATAGATAGATATAGACATAGATATACCCCGGTGAACAGCACTTGATGTGATTCCTTGTGAAACCAGCATATCACTGAATAAATGCTCATCTGAAACCTGAATAAGAGTTCCCTTTGGGAATGGGAATGATTTTCCGGTGAACGTTTCTTCTCCCAAGCACACTGACAGTGCTCACCTGTTGACCACGTGAGCTAATGGCCAAACTGTTTGGTTCAGGTTGTGTTTCCTGCACGGCGGCTAAAAGCTAAGTGCGCTATTAAAGTTGTTTGTGGCACCATCACCGGCCTGTGTGTAAAAAACTGGAATGGCGTGACAGTAATGACGATGGCGGTGGTTGGGAATATGCTGACTGTTGAGGATCCTGGCTGGATCAATGCAGCCAACACATATGTAAATGCAGTCGTTAAATCTCTCTCTCTCTCTCTCTCTCTCTCTCTCTAGTTTAGTGTCTCGGACCAAAAAAAAAAGTGGTTTGTGTGCAGTTGAAGACATGAAAGACAAGCACACCACCACCTCCTCTTCCTCCCACTCAGTTTTAACAGAAGAAAATTTGGGGTAACGGTAGATTTGAAGTAGATCATCTGGACCTGAGCAGCGTTTCCTGTACGGTTCCACGGGGAGGTAATGAAGTGAAGTTATATATGTGACAGCACACACTACTGCTGAATGGAAATGTGCTCACATCACACGACCCGGACCATCAGCAGGAGCGTGGCTCTGCACCCTAATGCAACAAAAATAATGTATTTATACTAATGTCAGAAACGTGAAAAAAAAAATGCATGAGCACATTCAGTTGGAAAGGCCCCTCAATATCCCTGAAGCCCAAACATTAGCTATCTATGCTGCTTGCATAGTAATGCTCTAAGTGTGATAATGTTCTCGACCCCAGGACATCGTAGTCTCCCGCCAGTGTTCAAGGCTCATACAGCCAGTGTTTGATGTCAAAAAGGGAAGAAAGGAGCATGAAAAAGCCAAAATGCTGGCTGTGCTAGAATATCACCCACACTCAATAGAACCCTAAACAGATTCTCCATAGCAGTGGTTCTCAATCGGCTCCTCAGATACCAGCAGTGCTGCCGGTTTTCCATTCTGCCAGGTGGTTCATTACATTCACCTGCTGTTCCGGTTATTCCAGACATTTGATTAGAGAGGATGTTATTGCCTTCAAATGGAATTTTTGAGTTCACGGTTTTGAAATGGGAAGTCGAGCACGTGTTAGACACTACGTGGCCAAAAGAATGTGGACACCTGAACATCACACCCATCCCAGATAGCAAAGAATCTTTGGCCCGAATATGGCCCACATCTGCAGTTATCTTACGGCCCGTATTTGGCCTTGAACGACGGCGCTGACTCAGGGTGAGTGCAGCTGCCTCAACTCAGCTACACTCGGGCCACATTTGGGTCACATCTGGCCCACATAGTATGTGCTGTAACCAAGTCAAGCCCGGTTCATTGCATTTGGGCCAGGCCTGGCTCACACAACAGTTGCCAGTGCGGTAACGGAGCCGTAAGTACCAAAAGTGCCCCAGATTAAGCCCAAATGTGTCTGCTATCTGGGTATGTGCTTGTTGAACACCTCATTCCAAAACCATGGACATTAATATGGAGTTGGTCCCCCCTTTTCTGCTGTAACAGCCTCCACTCTTCTGGGAAGGCTTCCCACTCAGAATATGGCTGTGGGGATTCGCTTCCATTCAGCCACAAGAGGTCGGGCATTGATGTTGGGAGAAGGTCTGGCTCACAGTCGGCGTTCCAATTCATCCCAAAGGTGTTGGATGGGGTTGAGGTCAAGCTCTGCTCCGGCTGGTCAAGTTCTTCCACACCAAACTAAGCAAACCATATCTTTATGGACCTGACTTTGTGCACAGGGGTACTGTCATTCTGAAACAGGAAAGGGCCTTCCCTAAACTGTTGCCACAAAGTGGGAAGCACACAATTCTCTAGAATGTCATTGCATGTTGTAGCACTAAGATTTCCCTTCACTGGAACTAAGGAGCCAAGCCCAAACCATAAAAAACAGCCCCAGACCATTATTCTCCTGGCGTCCACCAAACCCAGACTGGTCCATCAGACTGCCAGATAGTGAAGCGTGATTCATGAGTCCAGAGAACATGTTCCCACTGCACCAGAATCAAATGGCGGTGTGCTTTACACCACTCCAGCTGACGTTTGCCATTGTGCATGGTGATCTCGGGCTTGTGTGCGGCTGCTCGGCAGTGGAAACCCATTTCACGGATCTCCCGACAAACAGTTCATGTGCTAATGCTGTTTCCAGAGGCAGTTTGGAACTGGGTAGTAGGGTCGCAACCGAGGACAGGTGATTTTTACATACGTCAGGACTCGGCGGACCCGTTCTGTGAGCTCCCGTGGCCTATTGCTTCACAGCGGAGCTGTTGTTGCTCCAACACAGTTCCACTTCACAATAACAGGCTTACACTTGACCGGGCTAGATATAGCAGGCCAGGAATTTGACCAACTAACCTGTTGTAAAGGTGGGATCCTATGACAGAACCATGTTGAAGATCCATAAGCTCTTCAGTACGACACATTCTACTGACAATACTTGTCTATAGAGATTGCATGGCTGTGCTTTATTTGTTTTATCTTATTTTATTACTCTATTGATCCCCATGGGGAAATTCTTCCTCTGCATTTAACCCATCCTAGCTGTGTAGCTAGGAGCAGTGGGCAGCTGCCGTGCGGCGCCCGGGGACCAACTCCAGTTCGTCTTGCCACGCCTGGGTCAGGGGCACAGACAGGAGTATTAACCCCAACATGCACGTCTTTTTGATGGTGGGGGAAACCGGAGCACCCGCAGGAAACCCACCACAGACACAGGGAGAACATGCAAACTCCACACAGAGGACGACCCGGGATGACATTCCCAAGGTTGGACAACCCGGGGGCTTCGAACCCGGGACCTTCTTGCTGTGAGGCGACAGTGCTAACCACTGGGCCACCATGCCACCAGCGGTGTACCAACTGTAATGAAAACACAAACGGAGCCCAAGGTTTTGGGTGGCAGTAGCTCAGGAGGTAGAGCAGGTCATCTGGTAACTGGAGGGTTGCTAGTTCGATGCTCAGCTCTTCCCCTAACTGACCCCAGTGGAGCTGGTTGTTACCTTGCATGGCTGACACCGCCATCGGTGTATGAGTGTGTGTGCGTGGGCAAATACATGAGGTATTAATTGTAAAGCTCTTTTCAAAAAAGTGCTATACAAATGTAGTCCATTTACCATTTTAACAAGAGCTGAAAACACTGGTTTAAGAAAATCAGGGCTGTTCTCACTGACCACAAATATGCAAAATATACTCATGCAAATGTATAAGTTTAATTTGAATTATTCTATTTTTGTTTTTCTTTTCCTCTCCGTTTTACCCTTGACTATACATCTTAGCTCTGTAATGCCTGTTGTCAGAGCCTAAACGCCTCACGAGGGAACAAAAACCCTTAAGCAATGTGTCCATTTTATGCTTTTCTAAACCGGTAACAGTGCTTATGTTTATTGTCCCTAAAAAATAAACAAATGAATTAATTCAGTCGTAAAGTCATGAGAACATTGTTGCTAGGCAACTGGGCAACTTTACGCTACCCAAACGGCTAGCAGATCAATCTCATACTTTGGTAATGCAAAGCTATAATGAAAAGAAAAGACTATTGGCAATATCAATATTTTCCATATCGTTAAATTGCTAAAAAAAGAGTTCATATGACTAAAATTGCAATATAATTAGTTGTCCATACCATCCACCACAAGATGGACATCTGCGGACTTCGACATTTTTTTTTTTTTAAATCTAAGAGTCATGTCACAAATCCTGGAGGACAGAGTCTGGTGGGCTCATCTTAAAGGTGTTCACAGGAGTCCACATCAACGACCACCGTTTTCATATTCACGCCTTCATAACGGGACATTACAGCATCTTCTTCATGATTTGTGACGTCACTCTTGGATTTTTTAAAAATGTCCAAGTCCATAGATGTCCACCATGTGGTGGATGGTATGAGCCAGGAAACGCTCCTGTGGGACACATTAGAGGGTAGGAACAAGCAAGCTACGTGGTCGTATGGGTTGGAGGACTTGTTGTGGACCCCACACACAAAGTTTCTGAAATGGCTCCCTATTTATTATTTGGTGCCGTATGGTGGGTGTGAGCTATCTTGGTCTAATGTTCGACCTCTCAAGTCAAATTAGGTATACATATAGGGCCCCAAAACATCCCACAATGCACTGTAATATCTTATGAAGAACTGTGCTCGCTAGAATCGTGAGCTGAACATTAATGAACCTTGTTTGGTTGGTCATTAATGACAACTTTTCAAAGTTATATGCTAATTAACTTTACCTGAAACTTCAACAGGTGTTAACCAGCAAAGTTGAAAATGTCCTCCCCTTTTTCTCCCCCCCAATTGTACCCGTCCAATTACCCCACTCTTCTGAGCCGTCCTGGTCTCTGCTCCACCCCCTCTGCCGATCGGGGGGAGGGCTGCAGACTACCACATGCCTCCTCCCATACATGTGGAGTCGCCAGCCGCTTCTTTTCACCTGACAGTGAGGAGTTTCACCAGGGGGACGTAGCGCGTGGTAGGATCCCGCTATTCCCCCCAGTCCCCCCCCGAACTGGCGCCCCGACCGACCAGAGGAGGCACTAGTGCAGCGACCAGGACACATACCCACATCCGGCTCCCCACCCGCAGACACGGCCAATTGTGTCCGTAGGGACGCCCGACCACACCGGAGATAACACGGGGATTCGAACCACCGATGGGCAACGGAATAGACCGCTACGCCGCCTGGACGCCCACCAGCAAAGTTAATTCTGACATTAGATGCTGGATGATGACAAAAGACGACGGTTTCTGCTGCCTGATTTCTCTTCATCTAGCATACTATTTAGCTTCTAATATGTGGATTCCCTAGTTGGGGATCAGGGATGAGGGAGCAGGAAGCAACCTGGAACGACAAGTGAATGTAATGAGCTACCTGGCAAAATAGAAAACCAGCAGTATGTACCGGAGGGGCCCCTGAAAACAGGGCTGCGGGCCTTTCGATTTAGAGCAGGATCGCCAGATTATATCAGATTATCCAAAATTCTCACGAAATGCGTTACACCGCCGCCATACGCCAACAAGTAGTCCAGCAAAATCCGAAGGCAGACAATCCCTGCGGCCTCCACAGAGGAGCAATATGCAAGACTCCACGCCGCTAAATCTCTGCCCCGCTGTCTCTTTGTCTGCATGTGGTTGTTTGCCCGCAAATTGCATATTTATTGTTCGAATACATTTCCATAGAATCGCCTTATGCAAATGCCACTGATGCTTCATACTCCCCGGTTCCAATTTCCCTCCCTGTCACCTGAGTAGACTAGCGTGCAGAATGGAGCCCGGGGACACCTCGGCGCTTCCAGAGCTTCGAAAGGGGAGTCGGACTTCTTCTGTGAATGACTAAGGTCTTTTTTTTCTTTTCCTTCCCCCCAACCAGACTCGGTGTGTCTGGTTCCTGCTGTTCCAGTCACTTCAACCGCCCCCTAACTGACTACTTCAGAAAGTCCGTCTCCAGACAGCCTTCATCTTCTCATCACTGTTGCTTTCTTGATCACTTTTATTCTTTGTGCAGCTGGACAGATAAGGGCATTCATCTGGATCAAGGACATAAATGGTTTATGTACTCTCTCTCTCTCTCGTTCACTCTCTTTCTCTCTTTCACTCTCACTATCGCTTTCTTTCACTCTCTCTCTCTTTCTTTCATTCTCTCGTCCACTCTCTTTCTCTCTTTCACTCTCACTCTCTCTTTCTTTCACTCTCTCTCGTTTTCCATCTAAAGGTCCAGATTGTACCCTGTAGGCAGCTGTCTGTCTGTCTCTCGCGCCCTCTCTTCCCCTCTTTCTCTCCCTCTCTCTTTCGCTCTCTCTCACTATCTCTCTCTCTCTTTCTCTCTCTCTCTCTCTCTCCCTCCCTCTCTCTTTCACTCTCTTTCGCTCACTCTCTTTCACTCTGTTTCGCTCTCTTTCACTCTCTTTCGCTCTCTCTCTTTCACTCTCTTTCGCTCTCTTTCACTCTCTTTCGCTCTCTCTCTTTCACTCTTTCACTCTCTCTCTTTCACTCTCACTATCGCTTTCTTTCACTCTCTCTCGTTTTCCATCTAAAGGTCCAGATTGTACCCTGTAGGCAGCTGTCTGTCTGTCTGTCTCTCGCGCCCTCTCTCCCCCTCTTTCTCTCCCTCTCCCTCTCTCTCTTTCACTCTCTCTCTTTCGCTCTCTCTCTTTCGCTCTCTTTCACTCTCTCTCTTTCACTCTCTTTCACTCTCTTTCGCTCTCTCTCTTTCGCTCTCTCTTTCACTCTCTTTCGCTCTCTTTCACTCTCTCTCTTTCGCTCTCTTTCACTCTCTTTCGCTCTCTCTCTTTCACTCTTTCACTCTCTCTCTTTCACTCTCTTTCGCTCTCTCTCTTTCACTCTTTCACTCTCTCTCTTTCACTCTCTTTCGCTCTCTCTCTTTCACTCTTTCACTCTCTCTCTTTCGCTCTCTTTCACTCTCTTTCGCTCTCTCTCTTTCGCTCTCTCTTTCACTCTCTTTCGCTCTCTTTCACTCTTTCGCTCTCTCTTTCACTCTCTTTCGCTCTCTCTCTTTCACACTTTCACTCTTTCGCTCTCTCTCTTTCACTCTCTTTCGCTCTCTCTCTTTCACACTTTCACTCTTTCGCTCTCTCTCTTTCACTCTCTTTCGCTCTCTCTCTTTCACTCTTTCGCTCTCTCTCTTTCACTCTCTTTCGCTCTCTTTCACTCTTTCGCTCTCTCTTTCACTCTCTTTCGCTCTCTCTCTTTCGCTCTCTTTCGCTCTCTTTCACTCTCTTTCGCTCGCTTTCACTCTGTTTCGCTCTCTCTCTTTCACTCTGTTTCACTCTCTCTCTTTCACTCTTTCACTCTCACTATTGCTTTCTTTCACTCTCTTTCTTTCACTCTCTCTCGTTTTCCATCTAAAGGTCCAGATTGTACCCTGTAGGCAGCTGTCTGTCTCTCGCTCACTCTCTCTCTTTCTTTCACTCGCTTTCACTCTCTCTCTTTCACGCTCGCTCTCTTTCTTTCACTTTTTCACTCTCTCTCTCTTTCACTTTCTCTTTCACTCTCTCTCTCTCTCTCTCTCTCACACACACACACACACACACACACACACACACACACAATATCAGGGTTCTCCATAAACAACCCTAAACAGCTGAGTTATAAAGCATCTGCTATGTAGGTCATATGTCATGTGCATGTGCTGCATGTGTGCCAGGGCTCATATATCCAGGAGTCGACCTTTACGCGCTCAAGTCAAGTGCGGCCTCCGCGGCGTTCCTGGCATCTTTCGTTCAAGAAAACCAAAGCCAAGGAAAAAACGTACGTGACTTGTGTTTCAGTCTTCCTGCTACAGAGCGTTGCTACAGGAAGCCGCCAGGGACTTCCTGTTAGCAACGCTCTCCTTCATTGTTCCGCCCGCTGAGCAGGCCCCCTGCGCCGTTAGCAGGCCAGCCGGCGTCATCGGGAGCGATCCGATTCCTCGACACGTGTCGAGGCGGTTGGGGACGAATGATGAAAATTCAGCAGCAACACGCTCCCGCCGCAACAGTTATTAATTCCCCTCAGCCACACTCGCCTTGCTCAAGTAAATTAATTTCGCTGACTGATTTGCTTTGGTAATAAGCTGATAGTGTGCCACGGCCATGCTCGCTCTCCTGGAACAGATGGGGAGAAGAATCTATCGATTAAGAGGTCTTCGCTCGTGCGGCTGCCGATTCGACAGACACATTTAAATCGAGCATCATTTTTCAGTTTGTGGAAACCTCCCTGTGACGTGAAATATAACTATATATATATATATATGTACAGCTTTATATAGCAGCGAATTAGGGGGGCGGCCCGGGAGAACCGCCGCCACAGCCGGGACGCGAACCCGTATCCCCCGCAGCGCGGGCGACAACGTTAACCAGTCGACTAAAGGGTCCGACCCGTTAGCCAAGGGCTAACGTGCCTACCTATTCGTGTACGTTACACTACCCCCCACGCTTCAGCATATCAGCTCACCATCCCACTTCTGACACCAATGCAGCGAATTAAGGGGGGCAGCCCGGGAACCGCCGCCACAGCTGGGACGCGAACCCGTATCTCCCGCACCCACTTCTGACACCAAGGTGTATCCCACTTCTGACACCAATGCGACGTGGTCAGATAATGGACTCCTCAGCCAACCCTTTAGAGTTACCAGCAAGCTTTTAGTGAACGTAAGACAAGCCAGCGATAACACACATAGGTTGGTACCGGTCTCGGCTTCCCCTCTCTGGACGGCCACAGAACCGAGCTTACCTGTCTGCCTACTCGTCACACCCATGGTGGGACACGGCGTGCTGTGTCCAATACAACTCTTCTAATAACGTCCTCATTACCTTCCACACCATCCCCGCTGTCTGCAACCAACATGCCCCGTTCTTAACATGTTCAATATCACACAATATAACACAAAACATTAACACTCTTCAGCTGCATTGTGGGTAATGTGCAAATGACCCCCCCCACTCCCAGCAGGAAAACTCCAATAGAATTTGCCACTATATATAAATATATACTTAGCACAAAAAGTAAGGAAATGTGTGTTTGGTAGATTATTTCTTTGTTGTACCAATGCTTCTTGGCAGTAAATCTTATACCGTTGGAAAGCCTGTTTATCTCCCTTTTAAATGGCGCCACATGTGTAAGGAACATGCATTTGTGGGATGAGCAGCAGAGCTGAGCATGTGGGTTGCGCCCATGAAAAATTTGCCAAATCTTCTCTGCCAATGCCAAACAGCTTATTTTGCTGCTGCTATTGACTCTTGTTTTGAGCTTCTGGTACCCCAGGTGCTGACAATCAGCTGCCTGATTTATTGCCAAGAAGCATCGTTACAACAAAGACATAATCTACCAAACACACATTTCCTTACTTTCTGTGCTAAGTTTATATATAAAAGCTGTGGTGGAGGAAGGGGGGGGCATAAAAATCAACACCCAGTCACTGTAAATAATATGCCTGTGAGCATGTGGTTCAACGGGAACAAGGTGTTATAATCTTACTGTTTACGGCAATAATGGGAAATAATGTCACCGTTGAGAAAAAAAAGGGTAGTTAGAAATGTCAAAGAGGCTGTTTTGCAGGTAGTAATGGTGTTCTTATGAGGGGCTGATCGAGGAGACAACCGCAATGAAAGAGTCTTGGCCTTTTCATGTGGGTTGCGCGGGTGACATTTCATATACCCTTCTTAGACCACCCCCTCCCCCATGTAATGCCCCGTGTTGTAATGTCGTGGCACTGTATATTTTACTCAGTGCAAGAGATGGACAGGGCCATTTGAAACGAGAAAGAAAGAAAAGAAAAGAAAAAACACTTTCTGGTCTGTCATTCACACATGCCCACACGCTGTTCAGAGAAGGAACAATAGATGTAGCTCTGTCAGACTGAGTTAGTGTGCAGAGAACAAACACACACAGAATTCCTGGTGGGGTTATTTTTCTAATGCTTTTATTTATTTATTCAAATACTTTTTTTTTCGTTCTGTTTTTGGATGGCACTTAATCTGCCAATCTCTGTTTTTCTGTTGAAATAACTACAAAGCATGGGGGACAGAGCTGCAGGAGAATACACAGCCAAGTGTTGGTCTACAGCAAGTGTTAGCCTAACAAGTGTTAGCCTGACAGGTGTTAGCCTAACAAGCGTTAGCCTGACAAGTGTTAGCCTGACAAGTACACAGTAAAAAAAATGAGTGTTAATTTAACTCTGAGAGTGTACAAATGGATCCTTTCGGGTCCATTTGTACACTCTCAGAGTTAAATTAACACTCAGGAAATTAAATTAACACTCAGGATTTTACTGTGTATCAACCTGACAAGTGTTAGCCTGACAAGTGTTAGCCTGACAAGCGTTAGCCTGACAAGCGTTAACCTGACAAGTGTTAACCTGACAAGCGTTAGCCTGACAAGTGTTAGCCTGACAAGCGTTAGCCTGACAAGCGTTAGCCTGACAAGCGTTAACCTGACAAGTGTTAGCCTGACAAGTGTTAGCCTGACAAGTGTTAACCTGACAAGCGTTAGCCTGACAAGTGTTAACCTGACAAGCGTTAGCCTGACAAGTGTTAACCTGACAAGTGTTAGCAAGACAAGTGTTAACCTGACAAGCGTTAGCCTGACAAGTGTTGGCCTGAAAAGTGTTAACCTGACAAGCGTTAGCCTGACAAGCGTTAGCCTGACAAGCGTTAGCCTGACAGGTGTTAACCTGACAAGTGTTAGTCTGACAAGTGTTAGCCTGACAAGCGTTAGCCTGACAAGCGTTAGCCTGACAGGTGTTAACCTGACAACTGTTAGCCTAGCGTTGTGTGTATTCTGCAGTATGTGCAGTGTAATACTCGGATCCTACATGTGCAGTAAAATGCACGTGTGCTGATGGCATCTTAACCATCTGCAGGTCTGTGACAAGACAGCAACTAAGTATGTAGTATGCTGCAAGTGTTTGGGGGAAACCCACCGGTGCATGCCATTACAGATGCAGAGTATGGAGGACGTCCGCGGTTGGCTCCCTGGAGTCTGTCTTTGTACTCATCATGTATTCCTATGGGTCTTATAAATATAGATGAAGAGAAGAAGAACATGCACATCACACACACAAAGCAAAACAAAACTACAAACCAGGTGCTGGACCAAAAAGAAACTAAAATGAAGATAAAGGAAAAAGTGACGTAGCTCGAAACGCCACTTTTTTTGGCTGTCTGGGTAAATTGCATTTTGCAGCGACAGTGTGCGGACCTTCTTACAAGTACAGGCGAACCGTATGACCGGTGATGGAAGCAATCACGGCGGTGGGCACAACAGCAATCTCTGAGAGCAACCAAGATTCCTGCTGAAACTGAAAATAACTATGGCATCTCGGCTATACTGACTTACTCTTGGGTTCCTTCAATTCTTCCAGTAACAACAGAAACATGTGCACGGATGCTATCACAGACACACACACACACACACACACACACACACACACACACACACACACACAGAGCCCCCTCCCCGTCAGTGTGTAAACAGCATGGCGTGTATTTGCTGACTACTGTGGCTGGCTGCTGCTCTATATGAGCACCTTGTTTTATTTTATCCCTGCCATCCATCTTTGAAGAACAGATAGGCAGCCCTCGGTGTCTACCAGAGAGGGACGTTCAAGCGTGAAACCAGGATAAGAACATACCTACGTCCAAAGCGAACATGCAGCGTCGGCCCAAGCACAAAAACAAGGTGTTTTACGGCCTGCTGGCTGCCAGTATAGCCATGAAGTGGCCATATTTATGATACAATTACCCACTTGTTTTGGTTGGTCCTTGATTTTTGGTGCTTCGTGTAGAAAGAAACACGCCACGCCCTAATCTCTGATCTACATTTTAAGTTGTCAGATGTTCTGATCATTTTCATTTTCACTTTCAAATACGTGGTTTAGATGTTAAGAATTAGATCAGGGGTTTCTGGCACAGCTTCACCTGCTTCCAAGGTGCACGGAGAAGCGGGGCGGGGGTGGTGGTGGGGGGTCTGGGAGGTCGGAGCTCCGGCGGCACTTGTGGTATATAGAACAACTTTATTGTTAGACCAACGTGTTTTGGCTTGCGGCCTTCATCAGGGTCACGACCCTGAATGAGTAAGGATGTTCTTTAAACTGCAGGTGTTGCTGGGGTTTTGATGTTGTAGACTTTTTTCCTGGCCCTGTGCGATGGCCTGGTGGCCTGTCCAGGGTGTCTCCCCGCCTGCTGCCCAATGGCTGCTGGGATAGGCTCCAGCATCCCCGCCACCCTGAGAGCAGGATAAGTGGTTTGAATAATGGATGGAGGGATTAAATTAGACACCAGAAACACTTAAAAACTGGAATCAAAAGGTTGTGTGAAGCACACTGAGCGCACATTGTATGAAATCCATCCATCCATCCATCCAGCTCTCACACCAGCTCTCTCAGTCGATCCATCACCAGCTCTCTCAGCCGATCCAACACCAGCTCTCCCAGCTGATCCAACACCAGCTCTCCCAGCCGATCCAACACCAGTTCTCCCAGCCGATCCAACACCAGCTCTTCCAGCCCAACACCAGCTCTCCCAGCCCAACACCAGCTCTCCCAGCCGATCCAACACCAGCTCTCTCAGCCGATCCAACACCAGCTCTCCCAGCCGATCCAACACCAGCTCTCCCAGCCGATCCATCACCAGCTCTCTCAGCCGATCCAACAACAGTTCTCCCAGCCGATCCAACACCAACTCTCTCAGCCGATCCATCACCAGCTCTCTCAGCCGATCCATCACCAGCTCTCCCAGCCGATCCAACACCAGCTCTCTCAGCCCAACACCAGTTCTCCCAGCCGATCCAACACCAGCTCTCTCCGTCGATCCAACACCAGCTCTTCCAGCCCAACACCAGCTCTCCCAGCCCAACACCAGCTCTCTCAGCCGATCCAACACCAGCTCTCTCTGTCGATCTCTCACCAGCTCTCCCAGCCGATCCAACACCAGCTCTCTCTGTCTATCCCTCACCAGCTCTCTCAGTCGATCCCTCACCAGCTCTCTCAGTCGATCCCTCACCAGCTCTCTCAGTCGATCCCTCACCAGCTCTCTCAGCCGATCCCTCACCAGCTCTCCCAGCTGATCCAACACCAGCTCTCTCAGCCGATCCAACACCAGCTCTCTCAGTCGATCCAACACCAGCTCTCCCAGACGATCCAACACCAGCTCTCCCAGCCGATCCAACACCAGCTCTCCCAGCTGATCCATCACCAGCTCTCCCAGCCGATCAAACACCAGCTCTCTCAGCCGATCCAACACCAGCTCTCCCAGACGATCCAACACCAGCTCTCCCAGCTGATCCAACACCAGCTCTCCCAGCCGATCCAACACCAACTCTCCCAGCCGATCCAACACCAGCTCTCCCAGCCTTCAAACGAAAAAAATAAAATAAAATCGAAGCTCAAAATTAAAAACTTCACACGATGACACGAACTTAGACGCAGACGCAGACACGGACCAAGACACCGCACAGTCGGTACTGGCTGAAGCCGCTGCAAACGCGAGTTCGCGCCGCCATCTTCCCACACCGGAAATAAGTTTGGGAAACTCATGCTCAGTGGTCCCATTAAGACACTGTCGCAAAGCTGAGTCCAGCGGCGGTCCCCGGTCCAAGATCTACAAAATGAAGCTGGTAAGTAAAATATCATAACCATTATGCACCATGGCACAACAAGGTTTTACCCTTTCAAATGATTCATGGTAACGATGATGATGATGATGATGATGATGACAATGAGAATGTTTGGGAACACAAACCAAAGGACACAGTGAAAGCGAGTGTTCTGGGTTTGTGTGTGTGTGTGTGTGCAGTCTTAACCCCCCGTGGAGGGGGCTGAAGGCATCGGCACTTTTTTCCAGGTTTTAACTCGTGCCTACATATCCTCAGTCCACGACATGCATGTCTCTACACACACACACACACACACACACACACAATCCTCTACGGGGAGAGAAATGAATAACTGGATGCAGCTGTTTGTCGTCGCCCAGATAAGCCACTCCTGAACCTCCCGCCTGCCTCAGAACCGATGCCTGACCAAAACCCAGCGGTGGATGAACCGTCTGGATCCTCCGTCATTCTTCAGCTCTGTCCCTTCTATTTCTTTCTTTCTTTCTTTTTTTTTTTTGGTCCCCCATTTTCCTCTTTCTCTGTGGTCAACAGCACCGCCGATTCCCCCTTCAGTTTGCTCAGTGAAGCGAATGGTTTCTCAACCTTTCAGCCATATCCGGTATCAAGGAAGGCTGAACCGGTTCACCTGGACACAACGTTCGCTGACAGGTGCGTTTCATCACTCGGCTAAGTGACCTCTTCAGTCTCAACTGACTGCAGGTATCCCCACCCTTACAAACAATACAGAACCTAACGACCCAAACCAACCACCAGTTTCCTGATCAAATATGGGTGTGACCATTAACTAGACTTACAAAGGCCATGTGTACTGTTCACAGACGGTTGGGGAATAGCTGCATCACCGCATTGTAAGATGGCGCAGCTGTACTCTTAGGTCCCTCAGTACTCCCAGATGTACTCCTATCCCTCGGTTCAGGGATGGTCGTTCCCTCTTCACACAGACGGCCTCTTTGACTCCCCGTTCAAACCAGCGTTCCTCCCTATCAAGGATGTGCACATCCTCATCCTTGGAAGAGTGGCCACTGGCCTGTAGATGGTGTAGACTGTGTAGAGGGTGCAGACTGTGTAGATGGTGCAGACTGTGTAGATGGTGTAGACTGTGTAGAGGGTGCAGACTGTGTAGATGGTGCAGACTGTGTAGATGGTGTAGGCTGTGTAGAGGGTGTAGACTGTGTAGCTGGTGTAGACTGTGTAGATGGTGCAGACTGTGTAGAGGATGTAGACTGTGTAGATGGTGTAGACTGTGTAGATGGTGCAGACTGTGTAGATGGTGTAGACTGTGTAGATGGTGCAGACTGTGTAGATGGTGCAGACTGTGTAGATGGTGTAGACTGTGTAGATGGTGTAGACTGTGTAGATGGTGCAGACTGTGTAGAGGATGTAGACTGTGTAGATGGTGTAGACTGTGTAGATGGTGCAGACTGTGTAGATGGTGCAGACTGTAGATGGTGCAGACTGTGTAGAGGATGTAGACTGTGTAGATGGTGCAGACTGTGTAGATGGTGCAGACTGTGTAGATGGAGTAGACTGTGTAGATGGGTGTAGACTGTGGAGTCCGGGTCTGACGTGTTAGCTCTCCTGTGTTGTGCCATCCTCTTGGCCAGCGTCTGTTTGGTTTCCCCGATGTACAAGTCACGGCAATCCTCCTGGCACTTAGCGTACACTATATGTCTACGAGAGTTGACATATTGGCATATGTCGTCAAAGAGGCCATCTATGTTAAGAGGGAACGACCACGTGTACCAACAGTACACATGGCCATCGAAACTCTAGTTAAGGGCACACCCATATTTGATCATGAAACTGGTCGTTGGTTTGGGTCGTTAGGCCCTGTATTGTACTGTGTTGTTTATAAGGGCGGGATACCTGCAGTCAGTTGAGACTGAAGAGGTCACTTAGACGATGGTGACACGTATCTGTCGATAAACGTTGTGTCCAGATGAACTGATTCAACTTTCTTTGGTTTTCTTACCTGGATTATTGAGCATGCAATCAAGACACCATGTCCGGTACTTTCCTCCATGCTCAAACACAACCAGGAAGTTTCCTTTTCTTTTTGTTGTCGTTGTTTTGCATTTAACAATGCAATGGTGATGGACAGGTTGACAAACGAGATCAGGCAGGAGTCTCCGTGGACTATGATGTTTGCCGATGACATTGTGGTCTGTAGCGAGAGTAGGGAGCAGGTTGAGGAAAGCCTGGAGAGGTGGAGGTGTGCACTGGAGAGAAGAGGAAAGAAACTCAGTAGGAGCAAGATGGAATACCTATGTGTGAATGAGAGGGAGGACAGTGGAATGGTGAGGATGCAAGGAGTAGAGGTGATGAAGGGGGATGAGTTTAAATACTTGGGGTCAACTGTCCAAAGTAACGGGGAGTGCAGGAGAGAGGTGAAGAAGAGAGTGCAGGCAGGGTGGAGTGGGTGGAGAAGAGTGTCAGGAGTGATTTGTGACAGAAGGGTACCAGCAAGAGTTAAAGGGAAGGTTTACAAGATGGTTGTGAGACCAGCTATGTTGTATGGTTTGGAGACAGTGGCACTGATGAAAAGACAGGAGGAGGAGCAGGAGGTGGCAGAGTTGAAGATGATAAGATTTTCACTGGGAGTGATGAAGAAGGACAGGATTAGGAACGAGTATATTAGAGGGACTGCTCAGGTTGGACGGTTTGGAGACAAAGCAAGAGAGACAAGATAGAGATGGTGTGGACATGTGTGGAGGAGAGATGCTGGGTATATTGGGAGAGGGATGCTGAATATGGAGCTGCCAGGGAAGAGGAGAAGAGGAAGGCCAAAGAGGAGGTTTATGGATGTGGTGAGGGAGGACATGCAGGTGGCTGGTGTGACAGAGGAAGATGCAGAGGACAGGAAGCGATGGAAACGGATGATCCGCTGTGGCGCCCCCTAACGGGAGCAACCGAACATAGTAGTAGTAGCAGCAGCAGTAGTAGCAGCAGCAGCAGCAGTAGTAATAGTAGTAGCAGCAGTAGTAGCAGTAGCAGCAGCAGTAGCAGTAGTAGCAGCAGTAGTAGTAGCAGTAGTAGTAGCAGTAACAGTAGTAGTAGTAGCAGTAGTAGAAGCAGTAGCAGCAGTAGTAGTAGCAGTAGCAGCAGTAGTAGTAGTAGCAGTAGCAGCAATAGTAGTAGCAGTAGTAGTAGCAGTAGTAGTAGCAGTAACAGTAGTAGTAGTAGCAGCAGCAGTAGTAGCAGCAGTAGCAGCAGTAGTAGTAGCAGTAGCAGCAGTAGTAGTAGCAGTAGTAGTAGTAGTAGTAGTAGCAGCAGTAGTAGTAGTAGTAGCAGTAGCAGCAATAGTAGTAGCAGTAGCAGTAGTAGTAGTAGTAGTAGTAGCAGTAGCAGCAATAGTAGTAGCAGTAGTAGTAGCAGCAATAGTAGTAGCAGTAACAGTAGTAGTAGCAGTAGCAGCAGCAGTAGCAGCAGTGGTAGTAGCAGTAGCAGCAGTAGTAGTAGCAGTAGTAGTAGTAGTAGTAGTAGCAGCAGCAGTAGTAGTAGTAGTAGTAGTAGCAGTAGCAGCAATAGTAGTAGCAGTAGCAGCAGTAGTAGTAGCGGTAGTAGTAGTAGTAGTAGCAGTAGCAGCAATAGTAGTAGCAGTAGCAGTAGCAGTAGTAGTAGTAGTAGTAGCAGTAGTAGCAGCAGTAGCAGCAGTAGTAGCAGTAGCAGTAGTAGTAGTTTTGCATTTAACACCTGGGAGTATTTCATCTCGGTGACCCTCGCTGCTTCCACGGCACCTGCCAGATGTGCAGTACCTTTGGTCTTCGCTCCCACCGCAGCAACCCAACACGTCTGTCCCCTTCACAGATGTTGGCATCTCCGCCATCCCGGCCGAGTGTGGCGCCTGTGCGTTTCTCCCAAAGCACACGCCTTTACTCCACAACCACAACTGTCATTGTGCGGCGCACAACGGCTCGCACAGCGGGGGGGGGTTTGCTCCAGTGTCGACGTCCGCGCCGGTAGCACGGCATGTGCACCAGTAGATACAGAAAAGAAATGGTGCACGAGAAAAGCATGAAAGCGGGTTGGTTGTGGCTCTTTCTTTTCGTTCCCCCGATTTTGTTTTGATCCGGTCTGTGTTGCAGCATGCAGCGGGTGCGTGCAGATGTGACGGAAGTGGTGTTTTAGTGCAGCTAGCTCTGGGAGCTTGTGCAGTTTAGCTCCGCTCCCTTTTCAAGAAGTTCGGCAGTCGGGGAGTGCTGAGGGCGGATTCACAGCTCCTTCCTTTGAGGTTATTCCCAGGTCCTCTCTTTAAGTCCACGTGCGCGCGAAACGTGCACGGGTCCTATCACGCACACGCACACGCACACACCACCGACATTATCAGGCCTACGCAGAGAATGTGTTTACTCCCAAAACTCCTGCTTTTCTCCCTGGGCTCCAATATTTAGACAGAGTTTCAGACTCTTCCCTTTGAATTGGAGTAATTGGTTGGCGTTTGAATTGGAATTTCACAGGCGGTGGATTGCTGTGCGGCGGAGTGGAGCACAGAGGAGGACTGTATGGGCTCGGGACTGTGTGCACTGTGTGAGAGCGTGTGTCTGTGCCGGGCTTTATTTGTATTCTGGGCCACACTAAAGTGGCCTCTCCTCTTTTTAACTCACCCCGAACATAGTCAGCCCCCTCTCTCTCTCTGTTCCATCTAAAGGTCCAGATTGTGCCCTGTAGGCAGCTATTAATGAGGATCTATGCAACAGGTCATATTAAACCTTAATGAAGCGTACACCTTGTCTGGGTGCCAATTTGAGCCGGGCTCCACCAATCATCAACAAGAGCAAATGTCTAATCTACATTGGAAGTAAAATATATGAACAAAAAATCGACCTCTGCCAAGATTTATCCCTCGGTGATCATCTGTCTGATGCCTCCTGCGCAACGTGTCATTTTTTAAAGCGTCCGTACGGTGGACTGCCACCCTGCAGGCGTGCTGTTGGGAAGCACGCGCCGGGCGCTTACAACCTTTGGCATCCCCGATTCATTCAGTCTGACTGTAAACATGCCGAGCCGAGGACAGGTTTCCCGCGAAGCACGGCTCGCACAGGAAGGAGCCGCCATCTCAAAGGAAGAAGAAGACCGCGCGCACGAGAACCCTGTTGAATGGGATCCCGGAGACGCACCAAGACGCATATTCGATTTACTCAGCAGAGGACAAAAAGACTCGGTGGGCCTTTGAAGAGCTGGTGCAATTAAGATAACTGACTCGAGCCACCTCGTATCTATTAACTCATATATTCTGATGTTTTCTATGTACGGATATCATCTCTCACTGTCGTCCTACGGTGTACCTGAGAGAATCGCTGGCAGCAAAACTTGAAGCTCTACTCTACTCCGCTATACTCTGCTGTCCTCTATCCTACTCTGCTACACTCTGTTCTGCTCTACTCTGCTATCATTGGCAGTCACTCGGGGTCGAGTATGACCGTGCTCTGGAGGACGCCTGTGCGTGACTTTGTTTAACGTGGGGAGACTGGTGCACAGACAGCCACCACACGGTCCTCGACAGATCTGGGTCAGGATCCAGCAGCATGGAGTCCAAGACGATTGGGGGCCCGTTTCTGCTGCAGCCTTCATCCGCGTTCCCAGGCGTTGTGATGCTTCCCTAAAGTCAGCCATCATCCCCCGCCTGTCCCACCATTGGGGTCTTGGTTGGGTTGCTGTTTGTCAGGGACCTCCCTCTTGACCTTACTGCCATGGGTGACCCTACCAGGAGCACAGCTCCAGACGGCTTTGCTCTCGGAATCTCAGGACCATGCAAGCTTCTCCACCACGACAAGGCAACAAGCCACGAAGCTCACTCTGCTATTCTCTATCCTAGTCCACTTTACTCTGCTATACTCTATCCCACTCTGCTATTCTCTATCCTACTCCACTTTACTCTGCTATACTCTATCCCACTCTGCTATTCTCTATCCTACTCCACTTTACTCTAATATACTCTATCCCACGCTGCTATTCTCTATCCTACTCCACTTTACTCTAATATACTCTATCCCACGCTGTTATTCTCTATCCTACTCCACTTTACTCTAATATACTCTATCCCACGCTGTTATTCTCTATCCTACTCCACTTTACTCTAATATACTCTATCCCACACTGCTATACTCTATCCTACTCCACTTTACTCTAATATATTCTATCCCACGCTGCTATTCTCTATCCTACTCTACTTTATGCTAATATACTCTATCCCACTCTGCAATACTCTATCCTACCCTGCTATACTCTATTCTACCCTACTATACTCTATCCCACTCTGTTATTCTCTATCCTACTCTACTCTACTATACACTATCCCACTCTATTCACTATCCTTCTCTACTCTACCCTACTCTGCTATACTCTGTTCTACTCTACTATACGCTATCCCACTCTGATATTCTCTATCCTAATCTACTCTACTCTACTCTATCCTTCTCTGCTATACTCTATTCTACTCTACTATAGTCTATTCTTTTCTCTTCTATTCTCTACACTCTATTCTACTTTAAAATCAGAGCCTAGCAAGTTTGGTGGACATCTTTCTTAGCTGTGACAGTTAGGAGCCCAGTCATGGAGGTGATAAAGGGCAACTTTAAGACAATGCCAGATTATATATTCTGGTGGATCTTTAGCAAGAGTTTCATAGAGAGGGAACTGCTTAGTCTGCAACCTCGACAGTCAGTGAGGTAACTAAAACTCAAGAAAAAAAGATGGACAGTGAAAATTTAAATCCCTGTTAAAAGGAGCCAAAGAAATTTGCATGGGTCCATTTCAGGGAATAGACAACATCAACATCACTGGGTGGGCTGTATGGTCATATAATGGTAAAACGTAGTATCATACACGGTCACGTCGGATGTTTCTGCATGTTATAGGGCAACCTTGATCCCTTGCTGACCCAGACTGACCTGTATGGTGTCCTGATATTCTCTGTACATGTACACACATTTAAACAAAATCAATACCGCAACATTCAGGTCCATCTGTCCATCCATTATCCGAACCGCTTCTCCTGCTCTCAGGATCGCGGGGATGCTGGAGCCTATCCCAGCAGCCATTGGGGGGCAGGTGGGGAGACACTCTGGACAGGCCACCAGTCCATCACAGGGCCGGCCAACACACACACACACACACCAAGGGACAATTTAGTATGGCCGATTCACCTGCCCTACATGTCTTTGGACTGTGGGAGGAAACCGGAGCACCCGGAGGAAACCCACACAGACACGGGGAAGACATGCAAACTCCACACAGAGGACGACCCGGGACGACCCCTCAAGGTTGGACAACCCCGGGGCTCGAACCCAGGACCTTCCTGCTGTGAGACAACCACGCTAACCACTGCGCCACCATGCCGTCCCATATGGTTCAGGTTAGGACAAATATCCAGTAAGTGTAACAACGAGTTCTCCAACCCATACAACCACATATAGGTCGTATACCCTCTAATACGACCCACAGGAGTGCTTCCTAAATTAGCACCCCCTACCGGCGGCAGGAGATATGCCACAGATGCTTTTCACCTCTGTGTACTGATACAAAAAGGAAAGAGAATAGATTCAACACTCCAAGGTGTGGACTCTAGTATAAGAAAATGGACAAAATGTATCCTTTTCATAATTATATGCACTAGAGGTGTCCGGCTAGCATAGCGGTCTACTCCGTTGCCTTCAAACACGGGGCTCGCCGGTTCGAATCCCCGTGTTACCTCCGGCATGGTCAGGCGTCCCTACAGACACAATTGGCCGTGTCTGCGGGTGGGAAGCCGGATGTGGGTATGTGTCCTGGTCGCTGCACTAGCGCCTCCTCTGGTCGGTCGGGGCGCCTGGTCGGGGGGAATAGCGTGACCCTCCCACACGCTCCGTCCCCCTAAGCTATAACATAGTCTAGTGTACGGCCTAAGTTATCGGTTTATAACCCCCTTGAAAGTTGGCTATGATTGGTTGAGCGTGAATACTGCCGTCACACAGAAGAGACAGAGGGTCTCTTCTGTGTGACGTCATTTGACGTCACCCTAACCCTAACCCATGCTGCCTTCCCTTCTGACTCCGTCGGCTAACGTTAGCTATCTCCTCCGTCTCTTCTGTATGATGACAGTATTCGTACTCAACCAATCATAACACAGACAGATGAATATTAATGAGCTCTTTCAAGGTGTTATAAACCTATAACACGGCCTATATTATGCCTGGTCCCCCTACCTGGTCCCCCTGGTGAAACTCCTCACTGTCAGGTGAAAAGAAGTGGCTGGCGACTCCACATGTATGGGAGGAGACATGTGGTAGCCCTCCCCGGATCGGCAGAGTGGGTGGAGCAGCGACCGGGACGGCTCGGAACAGTGGGGTAATTGGCCAAGTACAGTTGGGGAGGAAAAGGGGGAAAAGGGGGGAAATCCCCTCAAAAGAGACAACTGATTTATTGTGTACAGTAACAGTTTGTAGCCCCAGGGTGTTCAGACTAAGGGTTTATAGATTACCCGCCATGCCATTTTATTTACAGCTCCACCAGTGGGCCAGGAAAACAACAGCAAACAACAAAATAAATAAATAAAAAATGAAAAGATTCCCATTCAACACATTCCCAGCAGAGGAGTTCACCAGGAACTCTCAGCAGGACACGGGTTGTTTTCCTGGTAGGACACCTCGCTGTTTGTTTGTTTGTTTTTCTTTTCCTCAGATGTTTATTATTTCTGGGTTTGCTAAGGGAAAGTGCCTGACATCACATAATCTACACCAAGCTCCCCGCCACCGCACCTCCTCCTCCTCCTCCTCCTCCCCTCCTCCGCGTTCCCGCGGTCGCCGGGCTCTGACCTGATGATGTATGTCCCGTGTCAGGGTGTAAACTATGACCTATTAGCGGTGATGGATGGTCACGGCGCTCTCTGTCTCCCCCTGTGTGCTGGAGCTGGAGAGCGCTCTTCAGATACATCATGCGCTGTGTAATTTCGGGCCAGTCTGTCTTGTACATTATTTGGAGAGAGAGAGGGAGAGAGAGAGAGAGAGAGAGAGAGAGAGAGAGAGAGAGAGAGAGAGAGAGAGAGAGAGGTAAAGTGGAGTGCCACAGATGGAGGGGGTTGCTGTTTTTTTTTTTTATATCCGGGACCAAAACGTTGGGTTTTGCTTTAACAGAAAATGCTCATTCTATCATGATGATGGACACCGACACAATTAAAGTTTCCTTTATTTGGGGGTCAGCTTGACAACGTGTTTATTTATTTGTTTACCCCCCACTCCCCTTTTTTTCTCCCCAATTGTTCCTGGCCAATTAATGAATCAAGATGGCGGCGCAAATTCATGTTTGCCGCGGCCTCACCCAGTACCGTCCATGCAGTGTCTTTGTCCGCGTTTACGTTGTGAGTTCGTTTGATGGCTGGGAGAGCTGGCGCTGGACCGGCTGGGAGAGCCTGGTCTGCTGCGTCCTGTGGGCCCAGGGACCGCGGCCTTGCCTGGAGCTGTGCCCGAAGAGGAAACACTGAGGGCGGTCTGACAGGACGCAGAGGCGGAGCAGGCTAAGCTAACTGCTAGCTCATGCAGACCGGCAGTTCTGATAACACCGAGGGCGGTCTGGCGGCGGCCTCGCCTGGCCTCACCTGAGGAAGCTTGTTCTGCTGCATCCTGTGGGCCCAAGGACCACAACCCTGACCGGAACCGGAAACACCAAGGATGGCCTGACAGGCTAAGCTAACTGCTAGCTCATGCAGACCGGCAGTTCTGATAACACCGAGGGCGGTCTGGCGGCGGCCTCGCCTGGCCTCACCTGAGGGAGCTTGTTCTGCTGCATCCTGTGGGCCCAAGGACCACAACCCTGACCGGAACCAGAAACACCAAGGGTGGCCTGACAGGCTAAGCTAACTGCTAGCTCATGCAGACCGGCAGTTCTGATAACACCGAGGGCGGTCTGGTGGCGGCCTCGCCTGGCCTCACCTGAGGGAGCTTGTTCTGCTGCATCCTGTGGGCCCAAGGACCACAACCCTGACCGGAACCGGAAACACCAAGGGCGGCCTGACAGGCTAAGCTAACTGCTAGCTCATGCAGACCGGCAGTTCTGATAACACCGAGGGCGGTCTGGCGGCGGCCTCGCCTGGCCTCACCTGAGGGAGCTTGTTCTGCTGCATCCTGTGGGCCCAAGGACCACAACCCTGACCGGAACCGGAAACACCAAGGGCGGCCTGACAGGCTAAGCTAACTGCTAGCTCATGCAGACTGGCAGTTCTGATAACACCGAGGGCGGTCTGGCGGCGGCCTCGCCTGGCCTTGACTGTGTTTTTAGTGTCGTCATGTGGAGTGCGGGAAGGTGTGTCGAAGGTGTCTGGTTGGAAGAGCTGGCGCTGGATCAGCTGAGAGAGCTTGTTCTGCTGCATCCTGTGGGCCCAAGGACCACAACCCTGACCGGAACCGGAAACACCAAGGGCGGCCTGACAGGCTAAGCTAACTGCTAGCCCATGCAGACCGGCAGGTCCAACAGTCATGCTGGCTGGCGTTCGTTCTCCTGGACTATGATTTATTTGGTTTTGTTACTTTAGTTAGTTATCTGTTAGTTTGGATATATATGTGTTCTTGTAGCTTTTGGATGTGTGTTTTGTCTTTGTGTTGCACTGCTGGGGAAACGATGTTTCGTCTCATTTCACGTGCAGAAGTGCGTGAAATGAAACGACAAATAAAGTGTTTCTGATTTTTCTGACCTCTCTCCCGAGTCGTCCCGGTCGCTGCTCCACCCCCTCTGCCGATCCGGGGAGGGCTGCAGACTACCACAAGCCTCGAGTCGCCAGCCGCTTCTTTTCACCTGATAGGGAGTTTCGCCAGGGGGACCTAGCGTGTGGGAGGATCACGCTGTTCCCCCCAGTCCCCCCCCCATTAACATTAGGACATATCAGTGGTACCTCCTCGGTTTCTGAGCTGTGACATTTCACGTCAACTAAAATGGCAGAGAGACTAGGAGGGATTACACCAGTCGACAACAAAATATTATTTCATCACTCTCTCATTCATTTTGATTACTTATTGGTGGTACCAGGCAAGCAAGCACATGTTTGGTTTTTACAATCAACAACGTCAGTAGTGTGTAAACTGGGGAGCATTGCTCACTTACAATTTGTAATGTCAAACAAAAAAAATGGAAAATAAACGTAGTTTCTACCTGATGCACACACCATGCTCTAAATTCTGCTGCTAAAGTATCAGCCATCAGCAATCAGGAACACTTCGTCTGTCGTTTCCCCAGCCCACAGCAGTGCAACGCAAAGACAAAAACACATATCCACAAACTACAAGAACTACAAGAACACACACACTAACACATATATCCAAACTAAACACAAAAAAATAAAATCACAGTCCAAGGGAACGAGCGCCAGCCAGGTTGACTGACGGAACTGCTGGTTTGTGTTGGCTAGCAGTTAGCTTAGCCTGCCCCGCTTCCGCGTCCTGTCAGACCGCCCTCAGTGCTTCCTCCTCGGGCGCAGCTCCAGGCAGGGGCCGTGGTCCTTGGGCCCACCGTATGCACCAGACCAGGTTCTCCCAGCCAGACAACCTCCTTGCACTCCACATAACGACTCTCATGTTTATCATCCAGCGAGGCCATCTTTAACGAAGCGCCCCCCCCCATACCCGGAAGCCTTACAAACATGTGGATATGATTTCAGACTTAAGTACAACCCACCACCAATTAGCGACAGCCAGCAACAACAACCAAAAACCGCAGCAGAAGGCGGACCATCACCCGGTATAATCCTCCACCGTGTGGCCTCTGATACTGGAAAACTATTTTTCAAACTTTTGAGTGAGTGCTTTACCCCAGACCATCTATTGAGAAAAATATTCAACAGAAACACTGTCAAAATGAGCTACAGCTGCATGCCAACTGTCCAGCAGGTTATTTCATCCCACAGCACAAGCCTCATGGCCAAGGCACAGACCCCCTCCCCGCAACCGAGCACCTCCAACTGCAACTGCCGTGTTAAGCCATCGTGTCCTCTAGAAGGAAAATGCCAGACAGAGGGAGTCATCTACCAGGCATCGGTGACGAGAGAAGACAACCGCAATGTACACTTACGTGGGATTAACAGAGGGCCCTTTTAAAATGAGGTTTAACGCCCATATGAGTAGCTGCAGAAATGAACACGCGAAAAATGCAACGGCCTTAAGCCGCCACATTTGGTTATTGGTGGACCAGAATATCGGTTATTCTGTCTCATGGAAAAGGCTTGCAAAGTGCAGTGCATATCCAGTTAGGGGTAAAAGATGTAACCTGTGCTTGGCAGAGACGTGTTTTATTATTTGCAGACCTGATATGTCCACCTTGAATAATAGAAACGAATTGGCCACCAGTTGTAGACACCGAAAAAAAATCTCCTTTGTAACTACAAGTAAAATTTCTTTGTTATTCCCCCCATTAGATGATACATGTGACATTTATTAGATGTTGTACTTTTTATATTTTAATAGCCTGCCCTTCCAACTGTGCCCCAACACCATCCCACTATATGATACTTATATATATATATATATATATATATATATATATATATATATATATATATATATATATACGTACAATGCTTATAGATAGATGAAGAAACGTCCGTCTTTGAAGAAATGTCCTCAAGCAGAACAACGAACTCGTTTGCACCCCCGAGACATTGCTCCTGGCTGTTTTCGTTCTCTGATCCCTCAGAGAAAAGACATGTATACATTAGCATCTTAGAGAGTTATACATGTGGACATAATGTAATGGTTACACACTGCAGCCTGGCAGCTGAATGCTCTACGTGTCTTGGAAAACCGAGGCTGACCTGTGCAGCAGAGGGATGTACAGAGCTGTGCAGCAGGTTAAACCAATCCAGCGAAGGGCGGTTTGTTGTTTTCCCGAGTGGAGTGAACCATGGGAAGAGCAGGTATGCCGCAGGTAATAAAGCTAGATTCTCCGAAACCTCCGGGCTTGACAAAGCTCTCTCCACGGTGCAGAGTTAGACGAACCATGTCTGATATGCAGTAATTTTAGCTGTGGGGTCCAAAACCACTGAAATGGAGGTTGTTTGCGCAGTAGACAGGTGGACACAGTCAGATTTTTAGGGGCCCTGTGATTGAAAACACTCCTTATTGGGCTTCCCACGTAGGGTTTTTGGAAGCCCCAGGCTGATTTTCACAATGCACGGGTCATGTGTGGGGTCATCTGGTGTATTTTCGAGGCCAGAACTCTCCCTATTTAAATTGTGAGGAAGGAACTCATCTACGTGCAGAGCCTGTACAGCGAAGGCCTCGGGCCACTTTGTATGGATTTTCTGTGTGTGTGTGTATTGTCCAGCTGGATTTGTCAATGTGGAACTTGCCTGATTTCCAGGGCAGAATTCTCTGCATCTGAATGATTTTGCTGATGCCTGATGGAAGCGGACTAGTTGGAAGGCTTTTACCTGCAGTGTTGGGGCATTAGGGGAAGCTTTGTATGAATAGTTATTTGGTGCCAATTGCTTTTCCAAGGGCCTCAAGAAAAATAGGCCGAGCTCTCAGTATTAACAGCCAGAGAGAGCGAGATGAGCCAGCAGTAGGATACAGACATGTTGGTGTGAAAAGGTTCAGGCACAGTACTGCAGTTTAAACACTACAAAAACACATATGAGGATGCAATAAGCCCTTTTGAAGGTAACAACACTTTAAAGTCACTGGTTAGATGTTTAAAGTCACAATCCAGAAGACGTAACCTACACCCAGTAGTCGATTTGTAGGGGTGGTTCAAGAAAACCCACAATCACGTTTTAAACTGGAGTCATAGTCTTACATATTCTTAACCGTGTGTGATTTTCTTACGCAAAATGTATTCAAAAACTATGCGAGAACTCGCAGAAGAACACATCTCTCGTGTGCAAACCGGGAATATGGATAGAATTTAAATATTGCTAATAGATTTCTTTATATTTTCCAACATTCCCTGATTGAGAAATATCAGGGAACTTTATTGACAGATGAAGATATTAACACTATTATGATATATCTTGCAGCACGGTGGCGCAGTGGGTAGCGCGGTCGCCTCACAGCAAGAAGGTCCTGGGTTCGAGCCCCGGGGTAGTCCAACCTTGGGGGTCGTCCCAGGTCGCCCTTTGTGTGGAGTGTGCATGTTCTTCCCGTGTCTGCGTGGGCTTCCTCCGGGGGCTCTGGTTTCCTCCCACAGTCCACAGACATGTAGGTCAGATGAATACTTAATTGTCCCTAGGTGTGAATGTGTGTGTATGTGTGTCGGCCCTGTGATGGCCTGGCGGCCTGTCCAAGGTCTTTCCCTGCCTGCCGATCAATGTCTGCTGGGATAGGCTCCAGCATCCCCGCACCCCTGAGTAAGGATAAGCGGTTCGGATAATGGATGGATGATATATCTTTTACATGGTTAGTCTACTGTATCTGCTTGTTAGCAACTTCACTTCTTTTAACTTGCCACTACCTGGTTTATTCTTCCTCTTACATCTTCCTCACGGCAGCTGAATAGCATCGCTCGCTGCATCCTGATACCTGACAATAACCATTCAAACTACAACAGTTTAATTTCATGGATTAGCGATTGTCTTAAATGTTCCAGCGATAGAGAATATTTGAAGGTTCAGAACTGTCGCTTTAACAGCCTACCGTCCAACAGTTTCCAAGTAAATTTTCCACGTGGCACCAAGGCCACATTGGCATTTTGCGTGTTGCCGCCGTGCCGCCAGGCTGGACACGCAGTTTGGCGTGAATGGTGTCGACACGCCTTTCTCAACGCCGGTTCACTTTTATCCACAGAGAAGCTAATCACAGTGTCCTCCAGAGCAAATGGACAAACTCCACCTGCCACCTGATACCGTATATTCCCCAACGGGTGCTTTTTGCATGGAGTCAGGTGGATTATTCCCAAGGGCCTCGGGAGAACTGGCAAGATTTCTTCCTATCCCTCCTGTCCAAGCCGGAGGAAGATCAACTGGCGTTCGGAAAACAGACTTGCTGGGATGAGGTACGTTCCCTTAGGGCTGTTTTGGAGAGAGTGCAGGTGGATTTCCAAGAGGAAGGATTAGACTGAAACCTTACCCTGGCTGATCCATACGCAGGCCAGCACTGTTAGCAGATTAGCAGAGAGAGTGGAGTGGAGCTGAGTCGGCCTGAGGACCGGATTCTGTTTGTCTCTCAGAGGAGAGATCAATGGAAGCTTTGTAGAATTCCGGCGAGGGATCACTTCTTACCCAAGGGACTCGCGGACGGTTTTTGCATCAAACTGTGTGTGTGCGTGCATGAATGTGTGTGCACGTGTGTGAGAGATAATGTGTGTGTGTATTCATTCACGGCATCGAGGGTAAGCAGTGTGTTGGAATACATGTGACGCTAGGTGTGTTTATTCGTAGGTATGGGTCGTACGCATTTGTCTGTGTGCCTGCAAATGTGCGTGTGCGTGTGCGTGCATGTGTATGTGTGTACATGTGCAGTTGTGTGTGTTTACACTGCATTGCTAATCATGACGCCGTCAGTTGCCAAATGAAATGCCATTAATCTTTTTTTTACCCATTAAATATTTTCAATACCAATATACTCTGCTGCGGTTAGCGTTATTGGATCTAACCTAAATTCTAACAATGTTGGACCATTTACCACAGAACCGCAAAGGGGTTGACCAGTGACCTAAGCTAACCTCGGCCGCCATGAGAGAGAGTGTGATAGATGTGTGCACCGCTAGCGGCGTTGAGTGGCGAGCAGTGTTGCCGAATCGGCTGTTCGCGGCGGGCTTCCAACACAACGTGTCGTTCGCCTTTAAAGAGGAATAAAACAGGGGTGCCCTGGTTGGCCCTCCTGGTGGAGCACGTACCACATAAGGGCGCTCACATAGTCTGTATTACAGGGTTCATACACTCTGCGCAGCAGAATCTTAGTGGGGGGGGGCCCTCGGGAACCCTGGAATTAAAAGTTTGTTTTCGTTTGCAAATGTTTATTTCTAACTAATTAGTGTCATAACTTCCATTAAAATTGGCTCAATACATCGGTTGAGGGAATTAGAAGAAAATAGTGGAGGCTCTCTGAGGCCCCTCTCACCCCTTACAAAAGATGCAAAATGGTTTAGTCCGCCCCTCACAAAGCATCTCTCAATGCAGCTCATCTAGTCCTGTTGCGAGTGACTGCTGGTACAAGCATGAGCACAGAGTCGTGTCTTTCCCAACGAAAGGTTAAGTCAGGTTAAGTCAGGTTAATGTACTGTGATTGTAAATAATATACAGTATGCTACAACTCAAAAAAGTGATGTGTGAGAGTCAAAAGAGGAAAGGAGCCCACAGAGGCTGCTTATGCATAGGGCCATTCATTTTGTGCTACACCTGACTGTGGGGACGGGGCACACCTTTTCTTAGTCTTTTCATAGTCCAGTCGTACCAACGCATACCCAAGGCCTACATTTCCCACAATGTTTGCGCGTGGTTTTCCTTTTCCGCCGGACGTTACAGACTGCTAACAACATGGCGCTGTCCCCGCATGAGGAAGAAGAGCAGCTGTTGGAAAGAAAAACCTCACGGAGGTGGTATGTTCGACCACTTAACGAAGGGGAGGGGGTGGGGTGTAGAGAGGGGGAGTTCAGCATGTTGGTGAGGGATATGAGAAGTACGGATGAGGAAAAACAACGTCTCCATAAAAGTTGTAAAGCCACGAAGAAGAAACTAAAGAAGGTGTCCGGTGCCACACGAAATGCATGTGGATGTGAAACAGTTTCGTGCCGAGCCGTGTTTTGTGCGACACCGGTACGCGAACGCCAAGTACGCGCCGTCACAAAAAGTGAGCTTCGCGCGGACATGGTCAGGCGGGAGGTCCACTATTGCATCATTTCAGTCCGTGCAGACCCCAGCGGAGTACAGTCCGTGTATGGTACATCAAGACGATGAACTGGCCTTAAGGCTGAGTCCTTACCACAGTGGCCTGGGTTCGAATCCGGCCCGGGCCCTTTGCTGCACGTCATCTCCCCCTGCTTTTCCTGCCCCTCTACTATCGCCATCATGACCGGTTATGGGCTAAATTTGTTAATTTCTCTAATCTAACCAAAGAAAATGTTTTGTTCGGTATACCTGTAAAAGATCCAACACACGACCTGGCAATCAACACAACCATCGTGCTGGGAAACATCTTGATGCATAAAAATAGATTCAGGAAAACAAAACCGCATTTCTATATTTCTCATAAAGGAGCCGTGTCATTACTTGTCATCTCTGAGTCGTATGGAGGAGAAGAACGCAGGGGAGCTTCGCCATCCAGCTGAGAAGCTTGACCTGGCAGAGAACCCCTAGTTCTCTCCCCCTACTCCCTACTATTTCTTATTTTTGTTAAATTTATTTAAATTTCCATTATTTTCCTTTATTAATTTGTTTGTTTGTTTTTTTCCCCATTCTAGCCTCTTGTTATACCCCTTTGTTTAGTTTGGGCCCATTTAAAGGCTTGTCTGTTGCCTGGATAATTGTCTAAGACACTGTACCATGCCACTGTGTGCTGTAAATTTGCTAATAATGATAATAATAAATATCTCTATCAAATAAAGGTGGAAAATACCAACAAAAAAAACTTTAAAAAAAGGGGGGGGTAAAAAAAGGGAAAAAGACAGAGTTTTTGTTCAGCTGGCGGACCTGGTGTCATTGCAACCTGCGGGGGCAGTCTGAAAGGAGGCCTTGATAATGACACATCTCTGACCTTTCAGCTTCCTTTCAGAAGAACGGATGAATGCATTATGGCATGGCAGCGTGATGTGGGGAAATAGTGTCAGCTAAGGCGCCAGTCTCCTCCATAACGCTTTACAGGCTTGTACACAACGGCCAAATTGGAGGGGGTTGGGAGGAGGTCGAGGTGGCTGCAAAATTACACCTATCAGGCTTATTTTGCTCAATTCTAATAACGCTCCCTTCTGAATGGGTTATGGATCAGTTTCACAAATTTGGGACAAACGTCCCGGATTAATAAAAAGCTGAATTGATAATGACAAGAAAAGGAATGTAGTCAACCCTCGCCATTAATCCAAGTTACAAACTGCGCTGCTTTTGGTATAATTAAAATATCCATTGTCTTCGGTAATAATACAATAGAACCTGACTAATCCAGTCCCTCTGCTAACAGAAATGCGGCTCTATAGATGTAATACAATTCATGAGCTGCATACACAAAATGTATTCCAATATTAAACCCTAACAAGATTCTGTCCAATTTGCCTGAAAAAACGTCTAACTTAATTCGTCAACAAGGGAACGTGAACAGTTACACACTCTAAATGGACTACATTCTTCTACCCGTGCATGATTTGTCGCAATGTTTTCTTTTCTTTTTTTTAATATGCAGCCATTCTGCAATGGCAATAAGTAAAATAGTCCATTCTGGGTCGGCACGGTGGTGCAGTGGTTAGTGCAGTCACCTCATAGCAAGAAGGTCCTGGGCTTGAACCCCAGGGTAGTCCAACCTTGGGGGTCATCCCAGGTCGTCCTCTGCGTGGAGTTTGCATGTTCTCCCCCAGACAGCATCCGGATGTGGGCCACTTCAGGTACTGATGCAGCACTGGTGGCCTTCTTCTGGCCCTGACAACACGGATGTGAGCCCGAAGTGGCCCACATGTATAATAGCAAATATGGTCAAATACGCCAAATCAAATGTGGGCCTTTTTTGGCAAAGATGCGGTGCTCTGGGCAACATGTGGTCTGGATGTGACCCTGAAGTGGCCCGTGTGGTAAATGGTGACTATGGCCCAAATATCACAAAACAAATATGGGCCACCTCTGGCAAATATGAGGCACATGCGGCATTGCTATGGCTTGGTTCTGGTCCAGATCTGGCAAACAGGAGTGGACCGCCCAAATGACATCATTCCATGTGGTATGTGGGCCGGATGAAAGAGTCGGGTGTGGGACGGGTCCGGGCCACAGCGATTTTGCTATCTGGGTCCCGTGTCTGTGTGGGTTTCCTCCGGGGGCTCCGGTTTCCTCCCACAGTCCAAAGACATGTAGGTCAGGTGACTTGGCCGTACTACATTGTCCCTAGGCGTGAATGTGTGTGTGTGTGTGTGTGGGCCCTGTGATGGCCTGGCAGCCTGTCCAGGGTGTCTCTCCGCCTGCCACCCAATGGCTGCTGGGATAGGCTCCAGCATCCCCACGACCCTGAAGAGCAGGATAAGTGGTTTGGGATAATGGATGGATGGATAGTCCATTCTGGTAGCTGTCAGTCTAAGACATTGGAGTCATACTTCCCTAAAGGTTTCCCTCGCCTTCTTTTATTTCCACGGCTCATTTCACGTCACTCTCGTCGTCATTTTGGGACGCTTGACATTTCACTTATCAATTAAGGAGCAGAAGATATCGAACCGTGCCACCCCGCTACACTGGTTAGAACTTGATCCAGCACTTAGTCCACGTGGCTTACTGTGTGTACGGCAATTAGCTCCATAATTTAATGTGTCGCAGCACCACAACAACATTAGGCCAGAGTCCAGTCCCGTTAACAGCAGCCCAATATACAGCCAGGTATGGCTGAGGAGCTACAAGTCTCCCTGAAGTGCAGATCACAGTGGCAAATGGGGAAAAAAAGGCCTAGGAAACCACAACAGCAAATAGAGACTCACAACAGCAAATCCCAAAACACAACGGCAAATATCAAAACACAATGTCAAATGACAAAACACAGCAACAAATGGCAAATCAAATTAGCAAAAGAGTAAACACAACAACAAATCAGAAATCCCAGTGGAAAAGGTGGGCGTCTATCGAAAAGGATGGTCGCTGATTGTAAGGAAGATGGTGCAGCACTATGGCGACTCGCTACGAGCTAGTCTCGCTGTGTGGTTTGTTTGCGTGTTATATGTCATTTTTGCTGCACAAAACCCATCTTGCACAATTAGCTATGACCGCCAGACTTTACCGGACATAAGATGACAGTTCCCAACAGCTGGACGCCACGTGACTTGCCGAGAGAGATTACCTACAACAAACAGGTACCGCATGGACTAATGTCTCGATGGATGCTCAGTAATCCAGGTATAATTTGTTCTCTAATTGTATCTTTTTTTTAAAAGCTGTGCTGTTGGCCGACTTGGCACAAAAGATCAGGGAAGCCCAGACCCCGGGCAAGCTGGAACAAGGCTAACCCGAAGGAGCGGCGCGGCATGGTGCAGAGGGAGGTCTGCAAGGCAGAGGAGGAAAGCTGACAGGTCAAGGCTGTAGTCACGAACACGTAGGGCAGCTAGACGAGGTGGGAGAGGGTGTGAGAGAAGACACCGACCCGGCATGACATCTGGAGCATGGAAGGACACCGGGTGAAGTTTCTGTTGTGTTCCATGTATGATGTCCCACCCACTCCATCAAACCTCCACACATGGGGGTCGGGAGAGAGCCCCAGCTGCACCCTCTGTGGATGGCCAGCCAACCTTGAGCATGTCCTCTCCACGTGTGGGCCAAGTCTGGCGGATGGGAAATTCTGGTGACGACATGACCAGATTCCAACACAGTTGGCCGCTGGTGTGCAGCAGGCAAGAAAGAGGCCAAAGCAACTTTCTAATGCCCTTCGTTTCATCCACTTCCTCAGGTCGGGGGAGACTGCAGCAGCAGAGATGAAGAGCAGAGGGGTCCTGGCCATGGCACGCAACTGGGAGATGGGGGTAAATCTTAAGAAGCAGCTCAAATTCCCAGAGGAGATAACTCACACCAGCCTCAGACCCAATAATTGTCCTCTGGTCTAAAGGTACCAGTCATAGTGCCAACATTCAACGTTCCGACACTCGCCTCCACACTCCTACCCTTCCCCCTCTCCCGCTGCCTCTGGACAAGCCTTCCCCCTCTCCTTCGCCTTCCCCCCAATAGTTTCCACCCGCACCCTGCTGGCCAACAGCACTGGTGGCAGTCGTTGGTAACGCGGGCCTCGACTGATCCGGTATGGAAATCTGATTTATGAGCCGCATCTTTGATTTGGCAAAGGTTTTACGACGGATGCCCTTTGCGACGCAACCCTCCCCATTTATCCGGGCTTGGGACCGGCGCTGAGAATGCACCGCCTTGTGCATCCCCAGTGGCTGGACCTTTTCGAGTTAAATTAAGGTTTCTGAGATAACTGAAGGTTAGAAAGTTTAACAGCTAATTCCTAACTATCCCCGAGAGACAAAGACTTCATAATACTTGTGATTTGTTCATTTTTCCCCATAGATTGTTTAGTGTAGACTACACTAGTAGCACATCATAATGACAAGAAAGCAAACTAGATATAGAAAAGTCTTTATTTTACTCATATATTACTCAGTAATTACGTCATCAGAGTTCAATTACATGTATTGTACTTACATGTCACTCAGTTATTTCGATGTGATGAATGGCTTGCAATTTAAAGGGCAACCAATCCCTACTCTACTATGGTGAAAACAGAAGTTAAATCCCCTTTAAAAATATATATATATCCTCAAGAAAGCAAATCTCACCATGTTTTCTCTCAAAAGTGGGATGGCAATTTTCTGTTTTAATAAACTAGCAGGGTATCTGAAGTTCGAGTTCGTTCTGTTATGGTCTTTGTTCTGCCAGTCAAACGATTTCCTGGTGATCCTGATTCGGGGACCGGGAAAGACTGAAACACCGAGTCGCCGAGAGAGAAACATGAAAGTTTTTATTTTGTTCTCCCCCCCCCCACCACCACCAAAACACCATCTGTCACATCACATTGGCATGTGGCCCTTACTGATTCCCAACAGATCTGCCTGCCTCAGTAAAATCAAAGACCACCAGAGACCATCAGGAGGAGAGCGGAGGCTTGTAAACAGTGGTGTGCATTGCCAGGAGTCCTGCCTCTCCCCCACTTCTTTAATAGAGCCCATTAAACTCAGACCTCTATTAAATTATTCACGGGACCGGCGAGGAGCCATGGGCTACCTCATCTGTCAGCCGCCCCATACTAGATTAGCCGGTTAACTTAAATACGTCCGGCTGTGCCACGGCTTCGGGATCGTCAGCCCTCTTCATTGTGACGTTGAACATCCCATGAAACACAGAAATGTATTTTCATTCCTGTTGCCTGTTTTATCTGCACTCAAAGCGAAACAATTACAATTTTCAAAACTGTCTCTCACTCTGACTTTCCCTCTCTCGCTCTCATGTATATAATTTTCCCCCTTCCGGATTTCCTCTAATTTTGCATATTTGTCACAACGAAGGGTTTCAGATCTTCATACTACTACTACTCTGGCCTTCTCCCGGTAGGGGGCGCCACAGCGGATCATCCGTTTCCATCTCTTCCTGTCCTCTGCATCGTCCTCTGTCACCACATCCATAAACCTCCTCTTTGGCCTTCCTCTTCTCCTCGTCCCTGGCAGCTCCATATTCAGCATCCTTCTCCCAGTATACCCAGCATCTCTCCTCCACACATGTCCACACCATCTCAGTCTTGTCTCTCTTGCTTAGTCTCCAAACCGTCCAACCTGAGCTGTCCCTCTAATATACTCATTCCTAATCCTGTCCTTCTTCATCACTCCCAGTGAAAATCTTAGCATCTTCAACTCTGCCACCTCCAGCTCCACCTCCTGTCTTTTTGTCAGTGCCACTGTCTCCAAACCATACAACATAGCTGGTCTCACAACCATCTTGTAAACCTTCCCTTTAACTCTTGCTGGTACCCTTCTGTCACAGATCACTCCTGACCCTCCCCACTTATCCGCACTGGCTTGTGCATCCTCAGTGGCTTGGGTTTTTCAGATCTTTATGTATAAAAACAAGGACAACCCGAGTAAACACAAAATATAGTTTTCAAATGATCATTCATTTATTGAAGGACATTTTTTTTATCAAGCACCCATATCACCCACGTAAAAAGGTAATTGCCCCCCTGAGCTTAATAACTGGTTGTACCACCTTTAGTAGCAACAACTGCAACCACATGCTCCCAACAATTGGAGGTGAGTCTTCTACATTACTGTGGAGGAGTTTTGGCTCATCTTTCTTGGCAGAATTGCCGTAATTCACCAACATTGAAAGTTTTCAAGCATGAACTGCTTGTTTAAGGTCCTGCCACAGCATCTCAATGGGGTTCAAGTCAAGACTTTGACTAAGCCACTCAAAAGCCTTCTTTTTTCTTTCTTTCTTTCTTTTTTTTGGAGCCATTCTAAGGTGGACTTACTCTTGTATTTTGGATCATTGTCCTGCTGCATTTCAGATCACAGACTGATGAAGACAGTCTCCTTCAGAATCTTCTGGTAGAGAAAAGAATTCATGGTTCCTTCAACGAGGCAACAAAACATCCCCACACCATCACACTACCACCACCGTGTTTGAGTGTTGGTATGATGTTCTTATTGTGAAATGCTGTGTTTGCTTTATGCCAGAGATAACAGGACCCATGTCTTCCAAAAGGTTCCACTTTTGACTTGTCTGTCCACAGAACATTACCCCAAAAGGCTTGGGGGTCATCGATGTGCTTTCTATACATGTGAGATGATCACTATATTTCTCTTTGCACCTCGCTACTCACCCATGAATTCAACTTTTGCCCAGTCTCCTTCTTATTGTTAAATTATGAATGACCTTAGCTAAGGCTAGAGAGGCCTGCGGTTCTTTAGATGTAATCCTGTTATTTTTTATGACTTCCTGAATGAGTCGTCACTGCACCCTCAGAGGAATTTTGGTAGGCCAGCTACTCCTGGGAATATTCACCACTGTTCCAAGTTTTCTCCATTTTAGGACAATGGCTGACATTGCAGTTTGCTGGAGTTTCTGAGCCTTAGAAGTGGCTTTGTAACCCCTTTTCAGGCTGATTTTTCTCAACAACTTTTTGTCTCATCTCCTGTGGAATTTCTTTTGACGAAGGCATAGTGTACTGCTCGTTGAGACCTTGTAACCTACTCCACAGTGTTCGTAAGGTTCTATGCAAGTCATGTTTAGATTCATCAGGGTTGGCAGTCATCAAGCCTGGGTGTGTCTGTTCTAATTGAATCCAATTATTAATTGAATTTGGTTGACTGGTCAATTGAGTAACTAAGGGGGCAGTTACTTTTTCCCCCACACAGTCAGTTGGTGTTGGAAAACTTATTTCCTTAAATAAATAAAATTATCATTTAAAAACTGACTATGACTATGATGGAGAGAAGGAAGGTAGATAGATATACTGTGTGGAAGGGGGAGTAAAGCCAGGAGCATCAGAGGTGGATACATACTCTTCTACCATGGTGCAAATGGGTGGAGAAATGGGGTAGGGGTAATTCTGAGGGAAGAGTACGTCACGTCAAGAATGTGGTGGAGGCGAAGAGAGTGTCAGACAGAGTGATGAGTATGAAGCTGGAAATCGAAGATGAATGTTATGCCCCGCAAGTTGGGTGTGAGATGGAAGAGAAAGAAGAATTCTGGAGTGAGTTGAATGAAGTGGTGTAGAGGGTACCCAAGGAGGAGAGAGCGGTGATTGCAGCAGACTTCAATGGGCATGGTGGTGAAAGGAACAGAGGTGATGAGGAGGTGATGGGTAGGTATGGTGTCAAGGAAAGGAATGTGGAAGAACAGATGGTGGTGGATTTTGCAAAAAGGATGGAAATGGCTATGGTGAATACATATTTCAAGAACAGAGAGGAATACAGGGTGACGTATAAGAGTAGAGAAAAGTGCAAACCGGTGGACTATATCTCATGTTAGAGGCACAGTCTGAAAGGGATTGGAGACTGCAAGGTTGTGACAGGGGAGAAGGTAGCTAGGCAGCATCAGATGGTGGTCTGTAGGATGACTTTGGAGACCAAGAAGAGGAAGAGATTGAAGGCAGAGCCAAGGATCAATTGGTGGAAGTTGAAGAAGGAAGACTGTTGTGTGGCGTTCAGGGAGGAGTTAAGACAGGCACTGGGTGGTAGTGAAGAGTTGCTGGATGGCTGGGCAACCACTGCAGAAAAGGTGAGGGAGACAGGGTTTAATCAATGTTAATAAACATAATCCCAGATTTCTCTTTGACACTGTATCTAAATTAAAAAGCAGCCATCTATTAGCTGCTCACCATTCACGGTCCATGAGTTTCTAGACTTTTTCTGCAAGAAGGTTGATGAGATCAGAAACAAAATTAATTCTTCAACCCCAGCTACTCGTGCAGATCCTGTCTTACCAAATTCATATCTGTACAAGATAGTCCATGTTATTACAGTTTTTGAGACTCTCTCTCTTGATACTTTGACTAAACTCATGTCAGCTTCTAAACCAACTACTTGCCTACTTGAGCCTTTACCACCAAAACTTTTTAAAGACCTCTGGCCTTTCCTGGGACCTACGGTGCTGGACAATGTTAATTTATCACACACTACTTACATTATTCCCAGCAGTCTTAAAACAGCTGTGGTCAAACCTCTACTTACGAAACCACACCTCGATCCATGGTCTCTGAATACCTGTACTAGTCTCTAATCTTTCATTCTTTTCTAAAGTACTAGAGAGATGTGTATCAACAATTTTGGAAGGAAATAGAGTCCAGGGTGATACCTAAAAACTCTATTAAGGTGCAAGGCCCTGAAGTTTTCTCTTTGGAAAGTGAGAACCGAGTTCTGAGAAGGTTTTGATAAGAAGTAGAAAGCCCGAGGTGTGGAGGTGAACATGGAGGGGTGACTCGATGGGTGTACTAAGGTGCTTTGCTAGTCAGTCCACTGGTGTGTTTCGATTGTGGGAGCAGCTATTTCTTGCATGGGTGCCACCACAGAAGGAGCAGGTGTGCAAGAGTCTGCAGTTGGAAAGGAAGGTGCCCAGATTGTTCAAGTCATTGCACACCATCCTGCCTTCCGGATAGAGGACTGGCTGTCCCCGTTTGTCAATGCCCTTGGGGGTGGGAAGATTAACCGTGGGGCGTATGTCAATGGGCTTAGGGATGATGGGAGGAAGCGGTGCTGTGGGAGACAAGCGGCTAAATACCGGGTATTGTGTGAGCAGGAGGGCCTTGAATGAGGGGGGGTGGGGGTGATTGTGCATGCTGTGGCTGGATGTCAGGGGGCTCCACACAGCTCAAAGGAGAGTGATGTGCAAGCTGCAAAAATGTGGCAATAAATTTCTGATTCTAAGTCACCCCAGTAAGTCTCCTGGTTAAATTACTGTAAACGCCCTGCTGCCTGGGTAGCAAAAGGAATATAATAACTGTAAAAGCCTATCCCTCCAAAGTGTAAGGCCATATCAGGAATGACTGAGAGGTAGTCGTCAAGCTCAGACCTTCAGTCTGAATACGCTGCGCAAATTACGTCTCGGTAGAATGAAAATGCTGGAGCAAATTCGACGGGAGTGAGGTCTTTTGGTTGGGAATGAACTGAATGAATAAGCTGCATTAAGCCTTGGCTAGTCTGCATTTCCCTGGGCTGGCTAATACTGGTGAGGGATGGCTGAAGGAGTTGGGCTAGATCTACATGGTTACCAGAGAAGACTTGCTGGCATAAAGCCGGAAGGACAGGAGAAAGGTGATTGATTGATGAAGCTGGCTATGGGGGTGGCACTGCTGTGGCTACAGTGAAAAGATTGTTACATGTAGAAAAAAAACATTTGGGTGTTGGGGGAGGGGGAAAAGGATAGACCAGTTGGAAATAGAGGAGGAGGCTGAAATGATCCAGCTTGGTTTATCTGAGATGGGGCCCCTGGGGTGGCTGCGTGAGGCTGTTGGATTGCGGTGTTGGCTGTTAGGGAAGTATTAGAAGTAGCAGGAGCCGTGTTGCTGTGTATGGCTGAAGGAAGGATAGAGGGATGAATGATGGGATGGGAGGATGTACATGCATGTGGATTTTGTGAAGCCTGTGAACACAGGGATAAAAAGAAAGATAAGATAAGCTGAGAGAAATCAGACACAGAGGAAGCAGGCACAGGGGGAAATATGACTCGGTCCATGCTGGGGGGGGTGATCATGCTGGATGTGACCCTGGAGGCACTGTAACTTCACAGGGACAATCCTGCGGGCAGGTAGCTAAGGTGAGAGTAACGGAAGCATGGGAGGCTCAGAGTTTGCTGTGGCTGGATTGTTGGTGTATGCCAAGTAAAGTTGAAACAACGCACCTGTCACTGATATTTATTTTCGGACTTGGGTGTGGAGATGGCTGATGCGATGGAGGCGCACCTTAAGTGCACCAAGGACGGCTATCAGGAATTGGTCGAGGGGGGGGGGCACTGACGAGGAGAGTGATTAAGCCGGCTTTTGCGTCCATTTCTGTCGCAACCGCAGGTCCTGGACCAATTGGACGGAGGAGAGAAAGCCTGGGATCAAGTCGGAGTTGGAGAGATCTCGTTAGATGGGCTTGGATGGGAGTGCTAGCGAGGCCAAGGAATGTGTACCATAGAGGTGAGTGGCATTGGTGAGAAGATTGGCTATGGTCTGACTGTTGTGAGAACAACGTGACCGGGGAAGAATCTCTGTCTAGCAGACCGTCGCCTGAATTGATTTGCAGTTCGGAATCCATGGTGAGATGGTTTTTGTTTTACTTTCAGACGCAGCGTTGATTTGTTCTGCATTAATGCGATCGAGTGCAGGCACAAAGCAGGGTCTGTCATCGAGAGGATGGAGACAAACGGTGCTGGATGGGGTATAAGTAGGGTTGTCAGGTGATTAGAGGAGTGATTGAAGTGTGACGCTTCTCCAGAATCTTAGTTAACAAGTTAACTCCATTACAGTGAAAATCGATTGACAAACCCTGAGGACATCTGGCAAAAACAGTGGCTTTCTCCATCGTCCTCTACAAGTCTAGACCTTTTCAAGAAAAAAGGACAAAAAGACAAAAAAAATACTGTCTCGGCAACAAACTCGTTGCCTCTGATCAGAATTATTTGCAATTATTCTGATGTCGTAATTGCGGAGAGGAAGAAGGGCCGGCCTTTTTACAAGTTCCCCTCAACAAGCCGGCGTGGGCGATTTGCATTGTTAAGTGCTCATGAATTGCCCTCCGGCTTTGATTTCCTATGACAAAGAAATCTTTGGTCTTCTGCCACATTTTGACAGCAGACTCCGCACTGACCTTGTGGGTTTCAAGCGGGTGTATTGGAAGTTCTGCCGCTGTCTGTCTTGTTAAGGCCCAATATGTCTAGTATTTTTTCAAAGCTGACATTTTCCTTTCAAACGACAAGTTATCCGTCCCCGCGTCCATTTACAACCTTCTTTTTTTATATATGTAGTATATATATACCCCGACAAAGTATTGCCACAGATTAAATTGTTGTTTCTCAATACAGACCGAACGTTCATCGGTAGGAGCAAGACGGAATGTGTGAATGACAGGGAGGACAGCGGCCCGGTGAGGAAGCAAGGAGTAGAGGAGACGAAGGCGTACGAGTTGAAATACTTGGGGTCAGCTGTCCAAAGTAACGGGGAGCAGCGGCATCGTAGTGGGGGGGAGAAAAGGGGAGGGACCTACCAGGGTCCAGAAGAGAGGGACAGCTCAGGTTGGACAGTTTGGAGACAAAGCAAGAGAGGCAAGATTGAGATGGTTTGGACATGTGTGGAGGAGAGATGCTGGGTATACTGGGAGAAGGATGCTGAATATGGAGCTGCCAGGGAAGAGGAGAAGAGGAAGGCCAAAGAGGAGGTGTATGGATGTGGTGAGGGAGGACATGCAGGTGGCTGGTGTGACAGAGGAAGATGCAGAGGACAGGAAGAGATGGAAACGGATGATCCGCTGTGGCGCCCCCTAACGGGAGCAGCCAAAAGTAGTAGTAGTAGTAGTAGTAGTAGTAGACTGAACTTTCATTAGTGGACAGTGTTGATCGGATTGTTTTTTTAAAGGAAAGTAAACACACCGTGATAAAGCACAGATCAAAATAAAACGCTTGGATTCCTTCATCCAGTGGATTACAGACACAAGTGTGGCAGGTTTAAAGCAATTTATGAAGTAACACCTGTAGCGCCAAACCAGCATTAATCAAAGTGCTGCAAAACTCAAAGGAACCAATCAGAACACTTTATTAATCCCCGAGGGGAAACTGGGTCCAATTACAGACACTCACGCTCTAGTAAAGACAAAATAACCAGACACAAGATAACGAGAAAATAGAAATAAATAGAAATAAGAACATGAAAATAAATGGAAATAGAAGATAAAATGAGAAATAAAAATAATAAAATATGTAAACATAAGTGCACCATGCTGCAGCATATAACACCACCATCTATCCATCTACACTGTGCTGCTGCAGCGCGACGCAAACAGCCCAAACAGCCCCGTGTTGAGCATGAACAAGCAAGGAGTGAACTTTACAGACTGGTCACCGCATAATTAATATGATTTATCAAATCACATGTACCATTCCCACCACGTTTATTTTATTCTAATTTTATTTAATTAATATTGATCTATTTGTTTAAATGTATTCGTTTACTCCTCCTAAATACATTTATTTATTTATTCGTTTAATTAATATTAATTTAATTATTCAAAATGTATTCATTTAAAATAATTAAATTAAATAAATAAATTCCTCCTAAATAAATTAATTTGTTTAGAAATAAAATAAATCATCATTATGATTTATTTTATTATTATTAAATTATTTATTATTAACTATTGGGAATAAAATAAGTAATTAAATAAATACATTTATGTAGGAGGAATCCTGTGATTATGTGGCATCAATTCACTGGAAAACACACAACAGACACTCGGAGTGGACAACAAACTTGGCAATAGTCGGCAAAATGTTCCGTCTGTCTCGGGTTCAAAGGAAATGAGGACCGAAATGAAACCGCTCAGAGGTCTGTAAGCAACCTGAAGCGAGACCAGGCCTCCCTCACGTACCGCCTCAGCTTTTAACTCTGAGGTGGGTTTCAACAGTTTGCGCTGACGGACCGGGATGGACTCGATTAATGAATGGATCGTTTTATTTCCACTTCCTTACGTTTTCAGAAAATAATGGGGTTGTTTATATTCAAATATACTTCCATATTTACGATGGCAGATAACACACAGGGCTTAACTCCCACACCTCCACATACAGGCTGTTACACACCACCGGCCGTATCACACACACACACACACACACACACACACACACACACACAGGTGCATGCACGCACAGACGCACACACACACGTGTGTGCATGCACACACGTGCATGAACACACACATATGCATACACACACGTGCATGCACACACACACGTCCACACACCGCCCTCAGAGCAACAGATGACGCTGTGTTGCTTTAACCCAGAGTTTACCTCAGTTTCTCTGGCAGGGGCGCTCCTATCAGTAACCTGCACCACAGCGAGTCACCACCGGGAGCGTCGTCGTTAGCAGGCCGACGCCAAACACCCACTTATTCACACGGGTCTTTGTTCTCCGAGAGCGAGGCAGAGGGGCGGCAAGAGAGGAAGAAAAGAAGAAGAGCAAATAAAGACACAGCTGCAGATATGTTACCGAGCTGCGGAGGCAAAACTTTCGGGGAGGAGCGCCGGAGCCAACCAGGCCGCTCCGTTGTCAAATGCGAGTCTGCCGGTCTTTTATCTGGGTCTCAATTATTCAACGAGACCCCCGCCCCCCACCCCCGAGAGTCGAGCGGGTATTGGACTCTACATTACCTTTTCGACAGGGGAATAGAGGGAGCGCGGTCTATTCCACCTGAGAGGCTGCTGTGGGACCGGGCGCCGGCTGTGGCCCTAATGACATCATCCATTTCCGCCAGCCTCCTGGAACACGATTATGATGATTTACAATTTATTCACATCTGTTGTTGTGTTGTATTGTTTCACTCCCCGCACCTCCGTGTCGGGCTGGGAGCTGCTCGCCCAGCCTGCTGCCGCTCCACATAAACCACGCCGAGCAAGCGTGTCTGTGTGTGTGAGAGAGAGAGAGAGAGAGACAGGTAGACCTGTGTGCATGTGTGTGTGTGTGTGTGAGAGAGAGAGAGAGACAGGTAGACCTGTGTGCATGTGTGTGTGTGTGTGTGTGAGAGAGAGAGACAGGTAGACCTGTGTGCGTGTGTGTGTGAGAGAGAGACAGAGACAGGTAGACCTGTGTGCATGTGTGTGTGTGTGTGTGTGTGTGAGAGAGAGAGAGAGACAGGTAGACCTGTGTGCATGTGTGTGTGTGTGTGTGTGTGTGAGAGAGAGAGAGAGAGTGTGTGTGAGAGAGAGGGAGAGAGAGAGAGACAGGTAGACCTGTGTGCGTGTGTGTGTGAGAGAGAGAGAGAGAGAGAGACAGGTAGACCTGTGCGCATGTGTGCATGTGTGTGTGTGTGTGAGAGAGAGAGAGAGAGAGAGACAGGTAGACCTGTGTGCATGTGTGTGTGTGTGTGTGAGAGAGAGAGAGAGTGTGTGTGTGTGTGAGAGAGAGAGAGAGAGTGTGTGTGTGTGTGTGTGTGTGTGTGTGAGAGAGAGTGTGTGTGTGTGTGAGTGTGTGTGTGAGAGAGTGTGTGAGAGAGTGTGTGAGAGAGAGAGAGAGGACACACGAGGACACACGAGATGAGCTCTTAAAAAAATGATCAAACATTGGGTCTCTAGTGAGACAGAGAATTTAGAAAGCCGTCTAAAAGAAGAAGACATCGTAAATCGTTTTCCTAACAGAAAATCCTCCTTTAATCTGACAAGGAAACCAAGTTTTTAGATTAACTCTGCACGGAAGAGTTCGCAAACAGCTAGCTGGCTAACTTGTTAGCTGGCTATCCTGCTAGCCAACCGTAAAGCAAAACAACTCAACAACTAACGTGACCTGGTCTACCGTGACCTGGTCTAACGTGACCTGGTCTAACATTGCCTGGTCTAACGTGACCTAACATTGCCTGGTCTAACGTGACCTGGTCTAACATTGCCTGGTCTAACGTGACCTGGTCTAACATTGCCTGGTCTAACATTGCCTGGTCTAACGTGACCTGGTCTAACATTGCCTGGTCTAACGTGACCTGGTCTAACATTGCCTGGTGTAACGTGACCTGGTCTAACATCGCCTGGTCTAATGTGACCTGGTCTAACGTGACCTGGTGTAACGTGACCTGGTCTAACATTGCCTGGTCTAATGTGACCTGGTCTAACGTGACCTGGTCTAACGTGACCTGGTCTAACATTGCCTGGTGTAACGTGACCTGGTCTAACATTGCCTGGTCTAACGTGACCTGGTCTAACATTGCCTGGTGTAACGTGACCTGGTCTAACATTGCCTGGTCTAATGTGACCTGGTCTAACATTGCCTGGTGTAACGTGACCTGGTCTAACATTGCCTGGTCTAACGGGACCTGGTCTAACATTGCCTGGTCTAACGTGACCTGGTCTAACATTGCCTGGTCTAACATTGCCTGGTCTAACGTGACCTGGTCTAACATTGCCTGGTGTAACGTGACCTGGTCTAACATTGCCTGGTCTAATGTGACCTGGTCTAACGTGACCTGGTCTAACATTGCCTGGTCTAACGTGACCTGATCTAACATTGCCTGGTCTAACGTGACTTGGTCTAACATTGCCTGGTCTAACGTGACCTGGTCTAACATTGCCTGGTCTAACGTGGCCTGGTCTAACATGACCTGGTCTAACGTGACCTGGTCTAGCGTTACGGATCCAACCCGAAGAAGCACGCCACCTGCCGACACAGAGGGAAAGGTAGGACATGTACAGTTGAATCTGACGTGCATAAAAAACGAAACGTAAGAACCGCAACGTAGGACCGGAAGTAATCTAATTAGCTAACGTTAGCCAGCAAAACAAAACAATAAACCGTTAGTAGTGGTAAATATTACCGGTCGTCATGGAAACCAAGCCAACTGAATATAGTGTCGTGAATTACCCGGCGTACTGCAAGAGGGCGCAGGCTAGGAAGAAACACAAGGACAAAGTGTTAAACGACAACCCAGACACACTATACGCGGACTTTATCTGTATGCATGGAAAACCGATAAAAAACAACTTAATCTTCCACACCACACGACTGTCAGCATGGAAAGCTGCCATCTGCCAACACTATAAACACGTATTTAAAGAGGGAATCGGCCGTGGAGGACGGTTCACAGTGTGTACGGATAAAAATCTGGACACCGATAATGCGATACTGACCATCACATACTACACTAAAGGAACTATACTGCTGCAGGGAAACGAGGAGAGCCTGAACTCTTTTGAAGAGGTTTTCCCTCTGCTTAAGGCAGAGGTAGACAACCACAGAGACAGCGACACGGCTGAGGACCAGCTACCTACAGAGCCCCCACAACACGCAGCAGCCCCTCCCCCTCCCCCTTCTGACAATGAGCCCCCACAACACGCAGCAGCCCCTCTCCCTTCCCCTTCCCACTCTCTCTCTGCCACTGACAGGCAGCTGAGGCAGAGTCTGGCCCTGCTGGAACTGGACTTTGTCGAGTTTATGGAGTTCACCCAGGCAAGGCTTTCTGACACCACCACCAGCTCCATCCAGCAGCTAAGGGAGGAGGTGGAACAGCTGAGAACAGAGAACAGACTGACTGTCTTAGAGCTACAAGAGACCGTGAAGCAGCTACAGGTGGAAAACCAAAACCTACATTCCCAAGTAGCACAACTAGAGAAGGAGGCGATACTGAAAGAGAGGAACCTCATGAAACAGATGGAGGATCTTAGGACAGAGCTCCAAGAGAACACCAGGGCCAGGGCTTCAGTCTCCCAAAACAATGCCACAAACACCCATACAGACCATCACACCTCCCCTGACACTAGAACAACCAACAAACATGATACAGAAACCCCTCACACAAAGCACACAACCCCCGCCACCCAACCAATCTCCTCCCACCAAGACAAACAAACAGCGCCCACACGTAGCCCTGCTCATGGACTCAAACCAGAAGTTCATGGACCCTCAAAAACTGTTCCCCGGATATCACGTGACAGCAAAACGATGCAGCACTACTGGCCATGCACTACAGCTCCTGAACAAGGAATCTCTTGGGAGCCCGCAATGCATCATCATCCACACCAGGACCAATGACCTGCACTATCTGCGCAGTGACACGGCGGTGGCGGTGCGTAGAGTGGCAGAGAGAGCAAGTGGAGAATTCCCAGAGGCACGGATCGTGGTGTCAACACTGCTGCCAAGGCGTGACATCCCACCCCATACAATCCATGGAATCAACGCAGACATCAGCAGAGGCTGTGCTGCTCTTCCCAAGGTCCACCTGGCTCACCATTCAGGCATCATTGACCCTCAGGGTAACAGACATGTGTTTGGTCAACATTCCCTGTGCCTCTCACCAACCCTAACTAAAAGGAGCTCCCTCGACCGTACTGTGAACAAGGCTGGTAAGGAGCTAGTGCGCCTCTGGCCTGTATATGCTTAATGGTAGGATCAGAGGGGACTCTTTGAGAAGGTTCACATGTTGTTCAGGTCTTGGAGCTAGTGTAGTTGACTATGCAATAACTGACATGGACCCCACCTTCTTCAACGCATTCACTGTCAGACGACAAACTCCTCTTTCTGATTTTCTTCAAAACTATTAACCTGACTCAAATGCCTATAGAGGAGCCCAGCAAGCTGTTCAAAATTAATAATACCTACAGATGGGCTGCAGACAGTGCAGAAAAATTTATCAATATCCTGAATTCATCCAAATTACTTAATATGATTACTAACTTCATTAACAAACCGTTTGAAACTAATAAGGACAGTACCAACCAAGCTGTCAGTAAAATCAATTGTATCTTTCAGACGGCCGCAAACATGGTCCTATCAAGGACCAATAACAACAAAAAGAAACAACCTAAAAATGAAAAATGGTTTGACAACGATTGTAAAAATATAAGAAAAGAACTGCATAAATTTTCAAACCTGAAACACTACCAACCTCAAGATATGGATATAAGAAATATAGCGAATCATTAAAACAATATAAACACACATTAAGAATGAAAAAACAAAGCCATGTAGATAGAACCCTACAGGAAATAGAACATTCCCTGAATCAAAACCAATTCTGGGAAATGTGGAATAATTTGAGCGCTACAAAACCACAAGACCTGCCTATCCAAAATGGAGAAATTTGGAAAAACTATTTTGAACATATCTATTCGGAAATCCAACAAGAACACTCAAATTCCAATTACAATCTGATCAAACAAAAATTACGGTTGCTCGAATGCACTATAAAAGACAACCAAAACCCACTGGATTTTCCAATAACACAAGAAGAATTGGCGCAGAAGCTCAAATCCTTAAAACCCAATAAAGCTTGTGGCCTTGACAGCATCAGAAGCGAGATGCTTAAAAACAGCACACCTGAGCTGCAAAGGGCAGTACTCAAATTGTTCAACGTCGTTCGAAGTTCGGGATATTTTCCTGACATTTGGAGCAAAGGGCTTATAACTTCTATTCATAAAAATGGAGACAAATTGGATCCTAATAATTTCAGAGGCATTTGTGTGAGCAGTAGTCTGGGGAAGGTGTTTAATAGCATTTTGAACAATCGAATTCTAACCCTCCTTAACGAACACAATGTCCTGAGCAAAGGTCAAATTGGCTTCCTCCCAAATCACCGGACTACGGACCATATTTACACCCTACACGACCTCATAAATGAAAATGTGAATCAAACCAAAAATGGAAAAATATTTGCTCGTTTTATTGACTTCAAAAAAGCTTTCGACTCTATTTGGCATGAAGGACTATACTATAAACTTTTACAAAGTGGTGTAGGGGGCAAAGTGTATGACATAATAAAGTCAATGTATTCGGACAACAAATGTGCAGTTAAGATTGGAGACAAACACACTGAGTTCTTCACTCAGAATAGAGGGATGAGACAGGGCTGTGGACTTAGCCCGACACTGTTTAATATATACATTAATGAACTGGCGGTGCAGCTGGAACAGTCTGCAGCCCCAGGTCTCCCCCTGTATGACATGGAAGTGAAATTTTTGCTTTATGCAGATGATCTAGTTTTGTTGTCACCAACCGCAGATGGGCTGCAACAACTACTAGACCTGCTTGAGGACTATTGCCAGCACTGGGCCCTGGCAATAAATCCAAAAAAGACAAAAGCAATGATCTTCCAGAAGAAGCCCAGATGTCAGGAAAATAGATACCAGTTTACTCTAGGTAGCATCACCTTAGAGCATACGATGCAGTATACTTACCTTGGTCTAATTATTACAGCATCAGGGAGTTTCAGTAGGGCAGTGAATAACCTAAAACCAAAAGCTGGCAGAGCTCTATATGCAATTCAAAATAAATTCTTTAACGTTGATATACCAATCTCCATCTGGTGCAAACTGTTTGATAGTGTAATTCTGCCCATTGCGCTATATGGAAGTGAGGTATGGGGTCCACTCAGTCTTTCCAGCTACACTAGATGGGACAAGCATCCAGCAGAAACCCTACATGCTGAATTCTGTAGAATGATTCTGAAAACACAAAGGAAAACACCAAACAACGCATGTAGGGCAGAATTAGGCCAGTTTCCATTATTGATAAATGTACAAAAAAGATCTCTAAATTTCTGGATGCACTTAAATACGAGCCCAACAAATACATTGCACTTTAAAGCTCTGAAAACCCAAGAACTGAACCCCGAAAAGAGTCCCCTGTAGCAGCTGGCTCTGAGACTCACTAACCCTGTAACAAATACTAAGACCAACCAACCTCAGGCCAGCACTGCATCCCAAACAAACATTACGATAAATCAGGCTATAAAACAAAGCAACATGAGGATAAATCAGCTATAAAACAAAGCAACATGAGGATAAATCAGGCTATAAAACAAAGCAACATGAGGATAAATCAGCTATAAAACAAAGCAACATGAGGATAAATCAGACTATAGAACAAAGCAAGAACAATTATCTGAAACATTGGAATGCTGAAATCAAAACTCAAAACATACTAGAAGTCTACCGGGCCCTAAAAACAAACTATGATTTGGAAGAATACCTCTTAAGTGTCAGAGACAGGAAGCAGCGACAGATCCTCACCAAATACAGGCTCAGTGACCACAGTCTCGCCACTGAAAAGGGGAGACACAAAAAGGCGTGGTTGCCAAAAGAGCAACGATCATGTGGTCAGCGCATGACAGATGAGGTGGAGACAGAGGTGCACTTCCTCCTTAAATGTGACAAATTTGAAAAACAGCGACAGGCTTTTGTCCAGGAGCTGGAACATGTGACTCCAGAGTAGCAGGAAATGGACGACGCAGGTAAGCTGCGGGTGGTCCTGGGAGGGGGGCCAGCGGCGAGCATTGCAGTAAGATTTATATTTTCCTGCCACAACCTGAGAGACGGTGGGTGACGGCACCTATTGCTACTATTGTTATTTAATATCATAATCATTGTTGTTGTTGCTGTTATTGTTGTGTTGTGTTGTTGCTGTTTTACATGCTTTGGCAATATGTACACAAACGTACGTCATGCCAATAAAGCACATATTGAATTGAACTGAATTGAGAGAGAGAGAGAGAAAGAGAGAGAGAGAGAGAGAGAGAGAGAGAGAGAGAGAGAGACATAAGTGGACCCGTGTGTGTGTGTGTGTGTGTGTGTATGTGCAGATAAACTGGCACACCCGGACACAGTATTAAGTACACGGTGTCTGTTAAGCCCCGTACAGTATGTACCCTGTACTGTCACTCACTTACAGTACATACCCTGGACATGTGGACTGTCAATCACTTACCTCATCTGTCACCCTAAATATGGCGGCAGCAGTGCCATACAGCAATTATAGTAATCTAAAAAAGGTTCCATTAAATGAATGACTGAATTAATTAAGGGATTCCGACAGATGTCCCTCATCCCGGGCTAAACCCCTTCCCATGAATCAACAGCGTAAGCTTTGCACAACATGAGAGAGAAAGAAATACAAACTCCACAGCTGTGCAGATATCATTACATCGATGTTGCAATACACCCAGGTTATTATGGCCTTACTTCTATTTCTGAGTAATAGCCAACCTTTTTTCCCTTGGATTGATTGAGCAACAGTGATTCTAGGACTGTGTACTGTGTATGGTAGGGTTGTGTACTGGTGAGAATCTGGCGATTCGATACGTATCATGATACAGGGGTTGTGACTCAATATATCGCCATATATTGTGATACTGTAAGAAAGGTGATATATTGTGATACTGTAAGAAAGATGATATATTGTGATACTGTAAGAAAGGCGATATATTGTGATACTGTTAGAAAGGTGATATATTGTGATACTGTAAGAAAGGTGATATATTGTGATACTGTAAGAAAGGTGATATATTGTGATACTGTAAGAAAGGTGATATATTGTGATACTGTAAGAAAGGTGATATATTGTGATACTGTAAGAAAGGTGATATATTGTGATACTGTAAGAAAGGTGATATATTGTGATACTGTAAGAAAGGTGATATATTGTGATACTGTAAGAAAGGTGATATATTGTGATACTGTAAGAAAGGCGATATATTGTGATACTGTTAGAAAGGTGATATATTGTGATACTGTAAGAAAGGTGATATATTGTGATACTGTAAGAAAGGTGATATATTGTGATACTGTAAGAAAGGTGATATATTGTGATACTGTAAGAAAGGAGATATATTGTGATACTGTAAGAAAGGTGATATATTGTGATACTGTAAGAAAGGTGATATATTGTGATACTGTAAGAAAGGTGATATATTGTGATATTGTAAGAAAGGTGATATATTGTGATACTGTAAGAAAGGTGATATATTGTGATACTGTAAGAAAGATGATATATTGTGATACTGTAAGAAAGGTGATATATTGTGATACTGTAAGAAAGGTGATATATTGTGATACTGTAAGAAAGGTGATATATTGTGGTACTGTAAGAAAGGTGATATATTGTGATACTGTAAGAAAGGTGATATATTGTGGTACTGTAAGAAAGGTGATATATTGTGGTACTGTAAGAAAGGTGATATATTGTGATACTGTAAGAAAGGTGATATATTGTGGTACTGTAAGAAAGGTGATATATTGTGATACTGTAAGAAAGGTGATATATTGTGGTACTGTAAAAAAGGTGATATATTGTGGTACTGTAAGAAAGGTGATATATTGTGGTACTGTAAGAAAGGTGATATATTGTGATGCTGTAAGAAAGGTGATATATTGTGGTACTGTAAGAAAGGTGATATATTGTGATGCTGTAAGAAAGGTGATATATTGTGAAGCTGTAAGAAAGGTGATATATTGTGAAGCTGTAAGAAAGGTGATATATTGTGGTACTGTAAGAAAGGTGATATATTGTGATGCTGTAAGAAAGGTGATATATTGTGGTACTGTAAGAAAGGTGATATATTGTGATGCTGTAAGAAAGGTGATATATTGTGAAGCTGTAAGAAAGGTGATATATTGTGGTACTGTAAGAAAGGTGATATATTGTGGTACTGTAAGAAAGGTGATATATTGTGATGCTGTAAGAAAGGTGATATATTTTGGTACTGTAAGAAAGGTGATATATTGTGAAGCTGTGAGAAAGGTGATATATTGTGATGCTGTAAGAAAGGCGATATATTGTGATGCTGTAAGAAAGGTGATATATTGTGATACTGTAAGAAAGGTGATATATTGTGATTTCATAGGCCTGTGTTCTTCGTGCTTATGCTACTTCCTGTCTCAGTGTACGTTGTTGTGTTGGAGTAGAATAGTCAAATGGCTGAAGATAGATTACAACACTGTTATCTAGTGGTCGTGGGGTTACACACAACACAACGTGTTTGTCACAAACCTTTACATGTAAACAATTAAAAATCAATATAGTGTTTTTGAGAACCGATACAGTATCACAAAAGGTAATATCGCGATACTCGAGTGTATCGATATTTTCTTACAGCCCGAAGTGGTCCAAGCATCATTCACTCCAGTAATGGTATCCGGGATATCGTCTAACACGGTGTGTCTCTGCCAGTCACACACTAAGTGCAACTCAAGTCACTTCAGTTGCAGTTGATTACAAGTCCTCCAGCCCATACAACCACATAGGTTGAATACGACCCACAGGAGCGTTTCCTAAACTAGCGCCCCTACCGGCGGCAGGAGATATGCCACAGATACTTTTCGCCTCTGTGCATTGTGGGTTTTTATCTACTTGTTGGCATCCTTTTTACGACTCATAGACAGGCTAATAAAGGCAAGTCGTCAGTAAATAGTGATAAAACTATCTGAGAACAATAGAATATGCAGTCAGTGCGTTTTTGTGTTGTTTCGCCGTCTAGTATAGGAACTACGATTGCTCTTGGCAGCACGACCGCTAGAGGGCGCTTAACTTTAAAAACGTAACTATAGGTCGTAATAAGCTGCTTGTACAAACGACCAATGCGGTCGTTTTTTGGTGGGGGACAGTCTCGCAATTTTGACCCTGGTGGCCAGTCGGATGAATGAAAACTCCCGATGCCATTATAGCTGGTGAACAAACTCCGCCCACCCTGTCTTCTGCACAGGGGGTGGGTGGTGGTGGTGGTGGGGTTATATGTGATTACACTGGCATAAAGACACATCAGTCTATCTTGGTCACGCCTCAACCTGGCAGTGTACAAACACACACAAACACAAGTGTGCACATGTACGCACACACACAGGCAAATAAACACCCACACGCATGCACAAACACACACACACATGCAGAAAAATAAATATACAAAAACACATATGCATCCATGCATGCACAAGCGCACACACATGCGCACACACACACACATTCAAACAGGAGAACACGTGCAGATAGTCAAACAAACAGACATGCGCACACAGAAAAACATGCCCACATTCACACAGACAAACAAACACACACAAACTTGCATATGTTCACACACACAGAACAAAACACATGTACACACATACAGATAGATATGCACGCCCTAACACAACACACACAGCCCCCAGATACATGTGCGTGTATACACACAATCACACACGCGTTGATATTTACACACACAAACTATCAGACACACATACACCCACACTCACTTGCACACACGGCATAAATACAATAGTGCAACTTGATTGGTTGACTGACTGATTGATTGATTGATTGATTCAGTAATGAACGCAAGTAAAGTCTGCTTATTTACATGTTCCAAATGAATCATTCATTTACACACACACGTGCACGGACACACACACACACACACACACACACACACACACACACACACACACACACACTACACCTGAAAATCACACAAACCATTGCCTTATTCAGTGGCGGCTGGCCAGTATGGGGCGCTGGGGCACCGCCCCCTTTAAACATCAAGAGATGAAAATCTACTTAACATGTTAAATATAATTTAGTTGTATAATGCAAATAATTACGAAATAAAAGTGTTTTTCAGTCTGGGAGCGCCTGCCAGCAGCATTAAATATTGGTTCAAATGGTATTTGGTTGGTTTCTGTCTGAATACATGTACTTCCTGTCTGAATACATATACTTCCTGTCTGAATACATATACTTCCTGTCTGAATACATATACTTCCTGGGTGAGGGGCGCCAGCCAAACCATACCTTATGTAAGCCCTCGAACTTGTGGCGAGCAGGTGACCTGAGGCTGCTGTCTGATTGGCTTCTTCAGATTTTCCAGGGGGCGCAGTTCTCTGCCGCCCCAGACACGCCCACTTTTATTGGCAGCGAATTGGTGTTGTTGTAATGTTTTTTGATCTAATGTGATTGGATGATTCTCATGGCTGTCAATCACGTTCACACCCACCACCACGCCTCGTCTCGACTGTCAATCATCCACCGTCTACCAACCCTGATAAAATCTATAGGCTACATGGTCCTTCTTAATAACTCTGCGACTGTGTGGACACTAAAGCAGCTGTCAGGTGTGCTGCACCAAGGTACATTGCCGCCCCCCCCCCAAACATTTTTGGCACCAGCCGCCACTGTCCTTCCAATGGAAAGCAGATGGTGAGCGTGGTAAGATGCTCCTCCTGTAGGCAATTTCACTCAGCCCAGAGTCTACACGGTGCTACGCGAGGCTCGTCTTCGGTAGGATGCCTAATCACTTGCATCGTGCCGTAACAGTCACCTTGGATGACCTTTGCTGCGCACAACAGCAGACACACGTGCACGAAATACGCCTCGACTCACACCTCTTCCGGCACTTGCACACACTGGTGCACATGTGCAAACAAAACAAACACACTCACTCACACACACACGCAGAGCTATTCCACCGTGTCTGTCAACATAATCTGCTCGATCTCCACTATGCAGTCTATCAGCGGTATATTATGCCGGTGTGAATGATGAGCACAAGAAGAGACTGCGCCGACTGGTGCAGAACTAATTTATACTTTCAGATTGCCGCGCAGGAGGCTGGGGAGGTAGAAAGGCATGGCGAGGCAACAAGCCTGAGGGGGATTTATCAATAAATACTGAATTCATTTGAGGATGCTCCTCGGTCTGGGTACTTGCGTCCCCCTCCCTTCATCTCCTAGCCTGAAACCGATTGGTTAAAGACGTGTGATGACTACGCACTGGGGGGAAATAAAAGGAATGAGGTTTGGGGCAACGGCGATGGGAGAAGGATGAACGAAAGGACAGAAGGGTAGAAGGGTGGAGGGAAAAGAAGGTAACGAGGCCGTGGCGAGCGCTCTCAGGTTGATGAAGGTACAGCCGGTTGTCTCTGTTGGTCACTTTAACAAACCTTGACCGCAAGTAGGGGCGAGAGCTGACTTGGATTTAAAAATCAAGATATTAGCTAAGCACAGGATATTTTCATAAATTTGCAGCATCATTCACTTCAACCCCCCCCCCCCATTTTTCTCCTCAATTGTATACCTCACTCTTCGGAGCCGTCCCGGTCGCTGCTCCACCCCCTCTGCTGATCCGGGGAGGGCTGCAGACTACCACGCCAGCCGCTTCTTTTCACCTGACAGTGAGGAGTTTCTCCAGGGGGACGTAGAGCATGGGAGGATCATGCTATTCCCCCCAGTTCCCCCTCCCTGCTGCCCTAAACAGGCGCCCCAGCTGACCAGAGGAGGCGCTAGTGCAGCGACCAGGGCACATAACCGACATCCGGCTTCCCACCCCCAGACACGGCCAACCGTGTCTGTAGGGACGCCCGACCAACCCGGAGGCAACACGAGGATTTGAACCGGTGATCCCTGTGTTGGTAGGCAATGGAATAGACCGCTACGCTACCCGGGCGCCCTCACTCATTTACTTCTGATGTGACCTTGCTCACATACAGCACAAAAGAGACTGTCCTCCACCAAAAAATGACCCCGCAGGTGGTTTGTACAAGCAGCTTATTACGACCTATAGTTACGTTTTAAAGTTGGGCGACCTATTAGAGGGTAGAAACAAACCACCTATGTGGCCGTATGGGTTGGAGGACTTGTTGTGGTATAAAAATAGTCAGGCCATCTGAGGGTAGAGCTGAGAAATCCAGTAGGGCTGTTGAAGTCACTTAGAGAAAGAACTTGTGTGGTAGCTGACATGGTTTGAGAGTACTATCATAAGATGAGATTCATCTATTCACTTTTCATGAGAAAGCTTCGCATATTGGCACAGCCTATCTGGGGCAAGGTTGATCTTCCGCTTCTGGTGTGGGAAGATGGCGGCGCAAATTCACGTTTGCGGTGGCCTTACCCAGTACCATCCATGCAGTGTTTTTGTTCGCGTCTGCATCCAAGTTTGTGTCTTTGTTTGATGGCTGGGAGAGCTGGCGCTGAATCGGCTGGGAGAGCTTGGTCTGCTGCGTCCTGTGGGCCCAGGGACCACAACCCTGCATGGAGCTGCGCCCGAGGAGGAAACACCGAGGGCAGTCTGACAGGACGTGGAAGTGGGGCAGGCTAAGTTAACCGCTAGCCCATGCAGACCGGCAGTTCCGATAACACCAATGGCAGTATGGCAGCTGCCTTGCCTAGCATTGACTGTATTTTTGGTGTCGTCATGCGGCATGCGGGGAGGTGTGTCGAAGGTGTCTGGCTGTGAGAGCTGGCGTTAGATTGGCTGGGGGAGCCTGGTCTCCTGCGTCCTTCGGGTCCAGGGACCTCAGGCCTGACCGGAGCGGCGCCTGAACAGGAAACACCAAGGGTGTCTGACAGGACGTGGAAGCGGGGCAGGCTAAGCTAACTGCTAGCCCATGCAGACCGGCAGTTCCGATAACACCGAGGGCGGTCTGGCGGCAGCCTCGCCTAGCGTTGACTATGTTTTTGGTGTCGTCATGTGGCGTGCGGGGAGGTGTGTCGAAGGTGTCTGGCTGGGAGAGCTAGTGTTGGATCGGCTGGGAGAGCTTGGTCTCCTGCGTCCTTTTGGTCCAGGGACCACGACCCTGACCTGAGCTGCACCGGAAGAGAAAACAGCGAGGGCGGTCTGACAGGACGTGGAAGTGGGGCAGGCTAAGCTAACTGCTAGCCCATGCAGACCAGCAGTTCCGACAGTCATCCTGGTGTTTGCTCTCTTGGACAGTGAAATTCTTTTTTTAATATGTTGGATGTATGTGCTTTTGTAGTTTGTGTAATTTGTAGTTTGTTGTTTGTTTTGTAGTGTTGTTGTATTCGTGTTGCACTGCTGTGCGCTGGGGGAAGTTGTTGTAGTTTGAATATATGTGCTGTTGTAGTTTGGATTTTTGTGCTGTTGTAGTTGGGATAATGTGTTGTTGTCTTTGTGTTGCAGTGCTGTGGGCTGGGGGAAGTTGTTGTAGTTTGAATATATGTGCTGTTGTAGTTTGGATTTTTGTGTTGTTGTCTTTGTGTTGCACTGCTGTGGGCTGTGGGAAGTTGCTGTAGTTTGGATATATGTGTTGCTGTAGTTTGGATATACTATGTGCTGTTGTAGTTTGGATTTTTGTGTTGTTGTCTTTGTGTTGCACTGCTGTGGGCTGTGGGAAGTTGTTGTAGTTTGGATATATGTGCTGTTGTAGTTTGGATTTTTGTGTTGTTGTCTTTGTGTTGCACTGCTGTGGGCTGGGAGAAGTTGTTGTAGTCTGGATATATGTGTTGCTGTAGTTTGGATTTTTGTGTTGTTGTCTTTGTGTTGCACTGCTGTGGGAAGTTGTTGTAGTTTGGATATATGTGGTGTTGTAGTTTGGATTTTTGTGTTGTTGTCTTTGTGTTGCACTGCTGTGGGCTGGGGGAAGTTGCTGTAGTTTGGATATATGTGCTGTTGTAGTTTGGATTTTTGTGTTGTTGTCTTTGTGTTGCACTGCTGTGGGCTGTGGGAAGTTGTTGTAGTTTGGATATATGTGGTGTTGTAGTTTGGATTTTTGTGTTGTTGTCTTTGTGTTGCACTGCTGGGGGAAACAATATTTCGTATCATTTCATGTATGCGAGCACACGAAATGAAACAACAAATAAATAAATGTTCCTGATTCCTGATCACAGGTACCTAGTAACAGATGTCTGTGTGTAACTCCTGGGTTTGTACATTGTGTGTCTGTGTGTGTGCGTGTGTGTGTGTGACAGGCGGCGTGTTCGCGTCAACTTCCTGGCTGTGAACTTCAAAGAACGACGGCGAGGCTCGACTGGAATGTGACTCGGGCACTACAGAGAACACGGGAGGAAATCAAACGGGCAGCCATTTCCTGTCCAGTCGACCAGACAGAGGCTGTAACTCTCCCTCTCTACCTCTCTCACCCTCGCCCACTCGGTTGCCCCCTTCTCCACCTCAGAGCGATGGCTTTGGTCCCAAACTGAGGATTGCAGATTATCTCTCAAGATTGCCCTGGGGCTGCCGAGAGCCACACATGGGGGAAGAAGAAAAGAGCTGCCAGCTATAAAAGTTCAGTCGCCCGTCTAGGGGCACACACAAAATGGGGTTCGTTATTAATGTCTGCCTGTGATGGTCTGGCTCTGTAGGTACCGAATGAGTTAGCAAAGGCCACGTGATGGCTTCTCCAACTGGCCCGGGCCTGGGGCCTCCTAGAATCTCTTCCAAATACTTCTACGAAATGAGAAATGTCAGGATGTGACAAATTGCTGCTTTCCTGCAACAAAACAATACTCGGCCGTCAAAAGTTCCCCCGAGACCTGAGTGCCCGTCGGAAACGTTCCAACCTGTGGTAACGGGAAAACCAACTAACCAGGATATCTGACAGGAAATCATTTACTTGGTAGCTGAAGACATAGCAGTGCCTATGCAGTATGTCCAGCCATTCATTATCCAAACTGCTTATCCTGGTCGCGGGGATGCTGGAGCCTATCCCAGCAGTCATTGGGCGGCAGGCCGGGAGACACCCTGGACAGACCGCCAGGCCATCACAGGGCCGACACACACACACACAGGGGCAATGTAGCATGGCCGAGTCACCTGACCTCCATGTCTTTGGACTGTGGGAGGAAACCGGAGCACCCGGAGGAAACCCACACAGACACGGGGAGAACATGCAAACTCCACACAGAGGACGACCCGGGACGACCCCCGAGGTTGGACTACCCCGGGGCTCGAACCCATGACCTTCTTGCTGCGAGGCGACCATGCTAGCCACCGTGCCGCCCTTATTTGTTTGTTTGTTTGGGAGGGGGTCTCCCTTTTCCCCCCAAATTGTATCCAGCCAATTACCCCACTCTTCCGAGCTGTCCCGGTCACTGCTCCACCCCCTCTGCCGATCCAGGGAGGCTGCAGACTACCACATTCCTCCTCCTACGCAGTATGTGATGTATTTAATCTGAGGATATCTGCTCGTGAGAATGGGGCGGCATGGCTCAGGAGGTAGAGCGGGTCGTCTAGTAATCAGAAGGTCACCGGTTCAATCCCCGACGCTTCCAGAGAGCATGGCGAAGTGTCCTTGAGCGAGACACTGGACGCCCTGCTCCTGATGAGCAGGTTGGCGCCTTGCATGGCAGCCTACGCCATCAGTGTATGAATGTGTGTGTGAATGGGTGAATGTGAGGCATACGCTAAAGCGCTTTGAGTGGTCAGTAGACTAGAAAAGTGCTATATAAATGCAGTCTAAGAAGGGACAACAGCCGAAATCATACCATGACCCACCTGCACGGGGGCAATTAGCTTACCAATTAGCACTGTGTTTTGTTTCAGCAAGCTCATTGAAAGCAGAGTGTTCAATCAGATCCAGCACTACTTCTGTAGAAATTATCTGGACTCTGAGGTGCAACATTCATGCAAAGAGAGTCACTCCATCTGTACAGCAATCATGCTTATGACTGATGACAGTGGTATGATCACAGTGGATGCCCTACCATGAGGCCATAATGCTTCCCCTGCTGAAAAGCTGATCCCCATTACACCGGATGCATTTTTGGCAATGAGAAGCATCATGGTTTTGGTCGTGTAAACGGTTCATTTGAGAAAGCCCGGCCCTTTGCTGCTCTGAGTGGAAAGTGGAGAAAAAGTGACAGTGATGTGGGGCCTTTTCTGGCAATTTTCGTCTGGACCACCGCGGTTTTCCCCAACATACGTACTTATGAGTTGCATAAAGCAATATAGGGCTACTTACAAGATGTTGTTATTCATCAGTCCCAGCGATGAGGACCATCTAGTCATCTGTGATGGATGACTGATGACTTGTGCGACGATTAAAGTGAGGAAGAGTTGCACATCATCAACCCCACTCTCTCGTCCGAGACCACCTACTACCAGTGGCAAGACTAGCAAGACGACTGGCAATGAATGCAAATTTTTCCTCAGGCAGCGGTGGTTTTAAGTCAGTTTTCCTTCCCCTAGATGAACTGCCTGACGAGGCTAGCGAGCTTCATCTACCCAGGTTTGAAACCAGAGTTGTCCTTCTCCTAAATTGGCTGCCAACCAAGGCTAACGAGTCCAATCGACTCATCCGGTTATACCGCCGGGAACCCGGTCGCCCCCGCAGCAGGCTTTGTGAAAACAGGAGGTACCACGAGAAGGTGCTGCTGCAGACACATCTGCGTAGGAGCAGTCATATGCTAAGGTCCTGATGGACCCGTGGCGATCACTACACCAGGAAGCGAGAGGCCATCGCACCATTTCACATTCCTTCCGGCAAGTAGGACATCTGGCCCAATACTCGCTACCCCTATTTATAAGATGTAGGCTAAACAATAGATATTAAGTTGGCACCCCAACAACAGGTGTACTTACAGGGTTTCATAAAACAATGTAATAAATAAATAGCCTAGAGGAAGAGCCGGAAACCCAGGAGGGGCACTTCGGCTTTAATTCATTGTACAATGGGCAACCCTTCTCACTTGTGCTACAATCCATCCATCCATCCATTATCCAAACCGCTTATCCTGCTCTCAAGGTGGCAGGGATGGTGGAGTCTATTCCAGCAGTCATTGGGCGGCAAGCGCGGAGACACCCTGGACAGGCCGCCAGTCCATCACAGGGCTGATTTGTGTTACAAATTTGTGCTACAAATCAAATTTGTGCTACTTGTGCTACAGCCCGTAACTTAAATAAAACAAATATGACACAATCATTTGTCATGGATGTTGTCTATGACAAAATGCAACGTTGTCATCATGAAACAAAAACAGCCATAGTCGAGTTTCACACTGGACAAAAGCTTTCCTCAATGTAGGCCTAGCCTAATGATGCTCCGGAAATGTGTCTGACATTGGACAGTGCTCTAGCTATAGTCCATCACCCCACATTCTGATGTGATGCAGTTCACACATCCGGTTTAACCATTAGAATTTCATGCTACTGACACTATTTAAACGGGTTCTTTCACTGCTATTGTCAGGCTGTGACAGGCGGCATGCCTGCACCCTATTGGAGCGCACCCAGAGTGACTAACCAGCTGAGCCATAATAACTCCCTCACCTTGACATCCTTTAAAAGACAGCATAGCACAGTGGCTTTAAGCAGCAAATCGAATAGAATAGCATGTCTTACCTGAGGCTGTGAGAAGATGTCTCATCAGTGGCATCAGTATTTTTAAACAAATGTGTTAACTTCAAACATTTTGCAGCATCAGCATCGTTTTTTTTTCACTCTGTACTTTTCCTTTCCAGTTTTTGGTACCTTCATCCAATTCAGGCCCCCCCCCCACCTCACTTTTCTCCGCAATTGTACTTGGCCAATTACCTCTTCCAAGCCATCCCGGATCCAGGGAGGGCTGCAGATTACCATATGCCTCCCCCGATACCGTGGAGTCACCAGCCGCTTCTTTTCAACTGACCGTGAGGAGTCAGGGGGACGTAGCATGTGGGAGGATCACGCTATTCCCCCCAGTCCCCCCGACCGACCGACCAGAGGAGGCGCTAGTGCATCGAGTAGGACACATACCCACATCCGGCTTCCAGCCCGCAGACACGGCCAATTGTGTCTGTAGGGACGTCCGACCAAGCCGGAGGTAACACGGGGATTCGAACCGGAGATCCCCGTGTTGGTAGGCAATGAAATAGACCTCTACACTACCCGGACACAGGCTAGCTTTATTTTCGATTCAAAATGATCACTTTTAGTTTCCACTCATTCGCTCTTGACTTGTTTATTTCCCGCTTGACCTCTGACATTACACGGATGGACGCACCCACATGAAGGTGTGGGGGGAGGAAGAGGGTAGCACTTCCTGCACCTGCCTTACACTGTATGTAGGCTATTGACAATTGGGACCATGTGACCCCAATCAGATGGGCTGTTCCAACATCAAGTGGGCCGCAGCCGGCAGGTCGAATTTTTTCCCCCCACAATTTTTTCCCATATTGCTCGCCTTGTGGACCACTAGTAGGCCCACCCATGTAGCATTTGCCAGAGTTACAAGATTGCCAGTCCGAGCCTGGGTGAAATTGCTCAAACTACTTTGGGTCCACAGAAAGTTGAATCAGTTCATCTGGACACAATGTTTTGTGTGAGACGCATTTCATCATCATCTAAGTGACCTCTTCGGTCTCAACTGACTGCAGGTATCCCACCCTTATAAACAACACAGTGGCATAACAACCGAAACCAACGGTCGGTTTCATACGCAAATTGCCTTGAGCATTAACTAGAGTTACAATGGTCATGTGTACTATTCACAGAGGATTGGGGAATGTTTGCAATCACAGCATCGTAAGATGGCGACAGGTGTAATTTGTAATTTATGATATTGGGCTATACAAATAAAATGTACTTGACTTACAGAGAGTCGTGAGAGCATTCCTCTCATCTCTACTGAATTTGGACGGTGGCGTCTTCACGTTGCTGAGGCAGGCTGAAACTTCCGTCCGCCGTTACTCCGCTTCCAGGTCCACGATGTTGTTGTTGCGGATCGCTGATTCCGTGACTGTGATCCATTCCACTAGCGGGATTTGCCTTGGCGTGACAGCAAAATTCAGCCCTTTGCCCAGGATTTCTTTCTCCACCCTGGGTGAGTTGTCTTTCGGACAAACTCTTCACCCACTTGTCCACATCGCCGGCGTCTGTCTGGCATCCGTCTCTCTGCCATTGAGGGTGCTGTCCATTGTCTGCCGATGTCTCTGACATGCAGCAAGTAGGTCTAACGTATTGTAGCGAACGAGGGGGGCAGTCTGGGAGACCCTCGCCACAGCCGGGACGCGAACCCGTGTCTCCCACACCGCAAGCGACAACGTTAGCCAGTCGACTAAAGGGTCCGACCCGTTAGTCAAGGACCAACGTGTCTACTTATCCATGCACGGTACACTACCCCCCCTCCTTCGGGAAGCGAGTCCCCACGCTTCAGCATATCAGCTTCCTCACGCGCTTCCGATGACCTCACGTTCTCACCCTCCCACTTCTGACACCTATGTAGCGAATTCAGGGGGCAGTCCAGGAGACCGTCGCCACAGCCGAGACGCAAACCCGTATCTCCCGCCCCGCAAGCGACAACGTTAACCAGTCGACTAAAGGGTCCGACCCGTTAGTCAAGGACCAACGTGTCTACTTATCCATGCACGTTACAGTATTTTGCTGCCTAGTTTTCGACTTTCCTTGTTGTGCCAGACGAGCCTTCTCCGTGAACTCAATCACATGTTGGAAAGTGGTCTCATCTAGACGCCACGTGATTCTGTGTTGGATCTGCTCTTCCTCTTTCAAAGCGTCGATGGTAAAATTAGTTTGTCTCACCCGTTCATTCAACGGCCGGTTTTGTGCCTTCCGGAGGATCTTGGTAGCTCGGTGGCCCTTGACCAAAGATTTCATCTGCAGGCTCTTAGGTGTAATCCCACTCTGCATTTGAAGCTGAATTTCAGGTGGTTCCTGTAGTCTGCCGTCTGCTCGTACTCATGTACAGGTTTAAGGCAATTCTCGCCGAAATGAGTCAAAATCTCTTTACGCATGCTCAATAATCCCCGTAGGGAAATCACAGAAAGTTGAATCAGTTCATCTGGACACAACTTTTATTGAGAGAAACGTTTCATCACTCACCTAAACGACCTCTTCCGTCTACACTGACTGCAGGTATCCCCACCCTTGTAGACCCCTTATCGCGTGATGTAAAAGCTGCATTGTAAACAAGATGCGCGCGCAGAACGTGTGGCAAAACACGGCCGAGAAACAACGTGCGTACTTATGAAGCTCACAGATGAAAGCGTATAAAGCTTAAAACTGAACGGAGAAAAGTTAGAAATGTGAGAAAATGGAAATCTCAGAATATGTTGAAGGTCTAAGCAAGGAAGACAGAAAGCATTACGAGTCAAAACTTACGCCAAGCACTGGAGAAAAACTTCCCGATCCGCTTATGCTCAGTGGACAATCACGAAGTTGCCAAACATCGGCTGGGGGGACGTGACTGAAGACCTCATAGACACACCAAGTATATTTACCAAAGAACCAATGAAGGCTTACAAGTCTTTAGAAGTATATGATTACTTTGTTCGTGGACATGTCCAAGACTGCTTTTAGCATCCGTTATCGAAGGAAAACACATTTTGCTTCATCAAATCAAAGGTAAGCCCTCGTAGTTGAATTGTTTGTACAACAAACGTTGAATTGTTTGTAGGGTTATGAGATCGAGGCTGGAGTCCATTTATGACCTCAAACATCGTGACACCAGAAAGATGATGGAATCGTTGTCAGACTTGAGGAAGGCGAGGCATTAACAACTCACACTTTGGTTTGGCAGTCGCTCTACTAGGACAGCATCACATTTAGAGTTGTTACTTAACGTATGTTCAATCACAATACTTATTTGTGTAAGAAACGGACACGTACCAGATATGAGATGTTCTCCCCAAGTCTTCGCGTTTGATATGTGCTCTTCTGACCACGTGTTCCAGTCCTCCCGCCGGATCGCATGAATCCACCCCGTCTTCTTCGTTTTTCGATTGGAGTTTTCCCTTCCGGCGTGCAATAAAAACGCAGAAGTTCATTTTCACCATCTTTATGATTTGTAAAACCGTTTCAAATCAATTTGTCCGTGATGAGCTCTTCAAAATGAGCATAGTAACGTTTACAGACACAAGACTCCTGGCCCCTTTTTGCCTCACAATGTGCACACGCACATTTGGCGCCTGTAAATGTAGCCCCCTTCTACCCCGTGACTATAGAGCAGTGGTTCTCAACCTTTTTGGGGTGCTGGACCCCCTGCGTATTTTTGATCTACCCTGAGGACCCCTCCACCTGATCTTGGGGGAGGGGGGTTGCAATTTGATAGAAACAGTAGAAACTGCATTTTAAATTGCATTATAGCATTTATTCACTCTTTGGGGCAAAAATAAGAGCTTTCAGTTGTAACTTAGATATAGTTAACAAAACAGAATTCTTATGCAGTAACTTTCAGATATATGTAACAAAACAGAATATGTATTCAGTAACTTTCAGATATATGTAACAACAGAATTCGTATGCAGTAACTTTCAGATATATGTAACAAAACAGAATATGTATTCAGTAACTCTCAGATATATGTAACAACATAATTTTTATGCAGTAACTTTTAACAATGCAAACGGGAGCGAGATCTCCTTTTAAAATACAATAAATTACACTTGTGAAACAGATGTAATTAGAGAAAAAAGTCCTGTTACCCTTTATAGTTTAGGTAGATAAAGGTCTCAGTCACATTTGAGTAAAACAATCCTATTTCTATAAATGTCATAGGATCTTTTTTTTAAAGATATTTTATTTTCACGGACCCCCTGGAATTACACCACGGACCACTAGGGGTTCGCGGACCCCCGGTTGAGAAACACTGCTAGAGGGCAGAGCCCTAGGTTCTCTCACTAGAAGCCAATTTACATTCATCTTAGTTTGGGTTCCCTAATTATACCAATTCCCATGAAATGAATAACCTTCAGATGAATACTCAAACAACACAAAGCTGCAACTCGAAATATTTAGTTACTGAAAAAAAGAGAGAGAAAACAAAATAAATAGAGCACTTTCACTATGTCAGGCTCAATACAGCTCAAATACAAAATTAAAGTAGGGACCTTTTTCAGGTTTCCAAATCAAACACATTAAACGTGAACAAAACTAAAGCCGCCATCCATCAACCTAATAAAGAGGTCCTCAAAAACCCACCCTAGTGCAGGCCAAGGCTGTTGCGAGCTAAACGGACAAACGTACTCACTCGGGTCAGGAGCATGGCAGTTCCAGAATGTTCCTTCAATGACAGGAAATGGCGTTGCGCGCGAACGGTCCAGGCGCGGGTGAAAACGAGACGAAAGGCCTGCTTCCGGTGACCTGTTCCCACCCGAGAATCCCACGTAGCCAGAGGAGGTTTGAGCAAACCCCGGCGGCTCAGACCGGTATCTGGTGTGTCTGGCCCCGTGCGAGTCCCGCTGGCTCAGACCGGTATCTGGTGTGTCTGGCCCCGTGCGAGTCTTCTTTTGGTAGCTGCGTATGTTCACTGAGCTAGCCAACAAGGCTACTATCAGCTAGCTTAGCTAACTAGCTGGCTAACGACAGTCACGGCGACCTGGAGAATGACGCAGCAACATCTAACCGACGTTCACGTAACGTTACATCCGCCAGTATCCCGCTTACAGCTTCCACCTGCGAATATTATGCGATTAACCCGGTAAACCACAAGACTGACGTTTGCTCCGTTTCCCAACTATCGCCTCTTCACCAGCCTTGAAACGGTAGAGGCTAGTTCCCGTCGATGCAGAGAACGGTCAACTGAGCATGCGCAAGTACTCGTTGCCTCCGTTGTTTGGGTAGGTTAAGGTTAGGGTTAGGGCGGGGTTAGGGTTAAAGTTAAGCTAATCAGACGCAGAGTAGGGGCGGGGCTTCCTAGAATCCTAGCGCCTGGATGCTACGCGGGGCGTGGGGAGGCATGGTAGAGGCATTTCGCGCATGCTCAGTTGACCGTTCTCTACTCCATTTCCGTTCTCTGCATCGATGGGAACTAGCCTCTACCGTCTCGAAACTCCCGTCCCTCCCCTCTCTCTTCTTCTTCGCTCTTCACCTTCCTCTTGCTCCTCCCTTCTCCGCGACCCTTCCCCCCTTACTCCCGATTGGCCTCACGTACAACAGGTAAGTAAAATACTACATACATAATCATATATAAATATCTGAAATAACGTTGGAAATGTCAAGATATTGTGGCGAATTCTACTAGAGCAGTGTTTCTCAACCCTGTCCTCAAGGACCCCCCAGGGCTACCTATGCAGGGTTACAATGAAAATCTGCAGGATAGGGGTTCCTTGAGGACTGGGTTGAGAAACACTGTACTAGAGTGTTTCTGCTCCGGGTTCATTCGCATATTACCCACAATGCAACTGAGGTGTGGACGTTTTGGTTATGTTGTGGGATATTGAACATGTTAAAAACGAACATATCTGTTACAGATAGCGGTGATGTGGTGGAAGGTAATAGGGACGTTGTGAGAGAAGCTGTATTAGACAACACGCTACTTCCCACCATGAGGGTAAAGAGTTGGCAAATAGATAAGGTCGCTTCTGTGACCAAGAAAAGGGAGGGGAGCGGCAAAAATATGTCCGTTTTTAACATGTTCAATATCCAACAACATAACCAAAACATCGACACCTCCGTTATATTGTGGGTAATATGCGAACGAACCCGGAGCAGAAACACGCTAGTAGAATTCGCCACAATATTTTAATCATATTTCAATATAGTACAACTGTACCGAAATAATAACCGGGTTACATAAGCCAGGGAACACGTCTATAAACAGCACAGCTGCATAACTGCTGAAAACAATGATCGGTTTCATATGCAAATTGTCGTGACCATTAACTAGAGTTACAATGGCCATTAACAGAGGACTGGGGGATAATTGCAGTCACAGCATTGTAAGATGTAAGACTCTTACTCGAGTAAGAGCCACTGTGCTGTTTATAAGGGTGACGTCACTTATTATTGATCATGCATAAAGACACTACTTTGGGTGATTCTCACTGGGTAGCTTTCATGGATGGGCACAGGGACATCTGTGATACCCAAGTTCTCTAATGTTCTCTAATGTTCTCACACCAGGGGACACTTTCTACTAGCTTTAGTTTGGCCACAACTTGATAACTGCCCAGCAATATGATGAAGTGCGGTGAAAGGAGAGCCGCACAAACTGCGATTGCTGCAAAACTGAGAACCAAATTTGAAACTCAACTCATTTCTCATTCATCTTCAGCCGCTTCTCCGGGGTCGGGGTCGTGGTGGCAGCAAGCTAAGTAGGGCACTCCAGAAGTCCCTCTCCCCAGCAACGCCCTCCAGCTCCTCCTGAGGGATCCCAAGGCGTTCCCAGGCCAGATTGGACACGTAGTCCTCCAGCTAGTTCTGGGTCTACCCCGGGGTCTCCTCCCAGTTGGCCGTGCCCGGAAAACCTCCAAAGGAAGGCGCCCAGGAGGCATCCTAATCAGATGCTCGAACCACCTCAACTGGCTCCTTTCGACGCGAAGGAGCAGCGGCTCTACTCCGGATGTCCGAGCTCCTCCCCTTATATGATGCTCAGTTGTCCTATGAAAATGAATGTCAGTTGGATGCATGAACTCTCAAGGCCTAAGGTGGAGGAGAGATTGATACACGGGCATTCCTGTTTCAACAGACATGTCTGTAAACTAAACATACACCCATAATGACCCATCACAACTGGCATAGTACACCTGCAATGGAAGCAACCAAAAAGTCAACTCAAGTCCATTGTATTTGCATAGTGCAACATGACAAATTTACAAATTTACCTCAGGGGGCTTTACAGCAACACAACATCCTGTCCTTAGACCCTCTCATCGGCTAAGGAACAACTCCCTAAAATCCCCTTTAACAGGGGGAAGACACCTCAGGGAGAGCAACAGAGGAGGGAACTCTCTCCGAAGACGGACAGACATGCAATGGATGTTGTGTGTACAGAATAAAACGCAAAACGGCATGTCCTTGTTGTCCCAATACTAGAAGAAGAAGAAAAATCAGATGCAAGTGCACTGACGAAAAATCCGTTGTTCATTGTCATATCAAAATGGAATAAGTTGTCAGTCGGTGACGCGGGGTATAGAGTACAAGCTGGCTTTAGAAAAGAAGACCGAGAGAGAAAAAATAATTTTTTTTAGAAAGAAAACTCAGAATATCATGACTGACCAGTCCCGCCCACCCCGTGATGGATTCCAGCACGGGCCAGCAAAAAGGGTTTTAAAAGGTCATTTTGCTCCCAGTTCTATTAAGGGTTTGAACCATAACCAGCACGTGCACCCCGCCCCTACTCCGCCATTAGTCGTATTATCCATTATTGATGCGCTCCTGCACTTCTGCCATGCAGGGACTTCTGAGTCTAAGTCGCACTGACTGACACGACTGTCTGTAGTTTCTGCCCTCCCCGTGCTTTAATGAGTCCCTGTTCAAGCTGCTTCTCTTTTGTTTCTCGCGTGGCGAAACCAAATAAACATTTCCGCAGGGTGGACACGGTTTTGTGTCTGTGTGCGTATAATGTATTTGTGTTCATGTTGTTTCCTGTTATTTACTGGGGCAGCTCTTCAGTGTGTGTGTGATGGTGACTAATGTGCTGCTTTAAGTGGGTCACTATCTTATTTGGCTTTCTTTGCATGGCTGTATTGTAGATTTCTGCAGGTTTTGCATATTTCTGATTAACACCATTTTGTCTTTTGACTGAACGTCGCCCCCATTAGCTGAGTTTGTTTTTTTTTCCTCGTTGTTTTTATACATGTGCATGAGGTCTTCCTATTTCTGTGCTGCCCTCGGAGAGACTGCGTTTCTGTTGATCACACGTGTGGAGGTAAAGGGCCAGTCCGTGGGACAGTTACGCAGTTTTGCTGAACCTGACTACAACCAGACGGACTTGCACAATGCAAAAAACAAAGAACTGCTGATGAACAGATCCGTTTAGGAAGACTGCTGGGTCTAATACTAAATACATAGATACCAAATATATAGTCAATACTAGAGGAGCACGAGGCAAACTTTATGGCTATTATTTTTAGTAATTATTGTCTAAAATATCTGCTAATTGTTAAAGGATCTGTGATTTATTTGTCCATATAGAATTGAGATATATTCTGACACATAATTGAAGAGTTTCAGCTGTAAATTGAAAATATGTGTTCTCTAGGGCGTCCAGGTAGCGTAGCGGTCTATTCAGCTGCCTACCAATACGGGGGTCGCCGGTTCGAATCCCCGTGTTACCTCCGGCTTGGTCGGGCGTCCCTACGTACACAACTGGCCTGCAGGTGGGGAGCCGGATGTGGGTATGTGTCCTGGTCACTGCACTAGCGCCTCCTCTGGTCGATCGGACCGCCTGTGTGAGAGGGGGGGGACTGCGGGGAATAGTGTGATCTTCCCAAGCGCCATGTCCCCCTGGTGAAACTCCTCACTGTCAGGTGAAAAGAAGCAACTGGCGACTCCACATGTATCGGATTAGGCATGTGGTAGTCTGCAGCCCCCCCCCCCGGTCGGCAGAGGGGGTGGAGCAGCGACAGGGACGGCTCGGACGAGTACGTGTACACATATACATATATATACATATATATATAGTGTAACGTGCATGGAGAAGTAGACACGTTAGCCCTTGGATAACGGGTCGGACCCTTTAGTCGAGCGGATAGCGGTGTCTCCCGCGGTGCGGGCGATACAGGTTCGCGCCCCGGCTGCGGCAGTTCCTGTGGTGGCCCCCCCCGGATTTGCTACAATGTACATATAGCGTTTTTTTTCTGAAACCGTCAATGGTGTTGAGTGCTCGACTAATGAGGAGCGGAATCTATCAACACTGCAGCTGATGAGTGCGAGACGCAGGAAACATTAAAATCTTTTTTTCCTGTACTCGTGTTGATATATATATATATATATATATATATATATATATATATATATATATATATATATATATATATATATATATATATATATATATATGTTGTCTTTTTCAACCGATGGTAATGGAAAATGTGGGTGTGCTTCAATCCAAGGTCAACGACATTTCCTATGTGCTCTGACCTTTCACAGCATTAAAAAACATTCGGATCTCAAATGCAGTTGTAGTTTTAGTGCTTGTCCTTATATTAACAGACCTGTCAATCAACGTTGGCAGCGACGGCAGCTTCCCGTCCTGCGTTTTGGGATTTTGCAGTGGGGCGACCCTTTGGTTCGCGCAGGTTTGTGGCCTCACAAGTCATTCAGCCGCGACATGACGTCACATTATAGAAGCGGCCCAACCATCAGAAAACAGAGCCTCGTCAGAGATGATGGAGGCAGAGACGATGGAGGCAGAGATGATGGAGGCAGAGACGATGGAGGCAGAGACGATGGAGGCAGAGATGATGGAGGCAGAGATGATGCAGGCAGAGACGATGGAGGCAGAGACGATGGAGGCAGAGAAGATGGAGGCAGAGACGATGGAGGCAGAGACGATGGAGGCAGAGACGATGTAGGCAGAGACGATGGAGGCAGCGATGATGGAGTCAGAGATGATGGAGGCAGAGATGATGGAGTCAGAGACGATGGAGGCAGAGACGATGGAGGCAGAGACGATGGAGGCAGAGATGATGGAGGCAGAGATGATGCAGGCAGAGACGATGGAGTCAGAGATGATGGAGGCAGAGACGATGGAGGCAGAGACGATGGAGGCAGAGGGTGAAGTCAAAGGCTGCAGCGGAGCGGCGGGGTCGATATCAATGATGTGCGATGACCAAGTGTGGAAAAAAAGAAAGTGGGATAAGAGGAACAAAGTGTGAGCAATGAAAGAAAAAGTGGATCCAGAGGAAGACGTGTACTTGTTGTTCTAACCTAGCTCTTCCTTCCGCCAGAGGATGCTGGACTGGGGCCAGGTGACAGGAAGAAGACCGAGTCGTGTGTAGAAAATGCATCAGATAAAAGCAGAATATTTACTGTCACGTACAACATGCTGCATGTGTGTACGTTAGGCGGTTTAGTAGTAGTGTATGGAATGTGTACACTATAAAAACAATACACATCTGGGGATCGCCGGTTCGAATCCCCGTGTTACCTCCGGCTTGGTCGGGCGTCCCTACAGACACAAGTGGCCGTGTCTGCGAGTGGGAAGCCGGATGTGGGTATGTGTCCCGGCCGCTGCACTAGCGCCTCCTCTGGTCGGTCAGGGCACCTGTTCAGGGGGGGGGGCGTGATCCTCCCACGCGCTACGTCCCCCTGGTGAAACTCCTCACTGTCAGGTGAAAAGAAGCGGCTGGCGACTCCACGTGTATGGGAGGAGGCACGTGGTAGTCTGCAGCCCTCCCCGGATCGGCAGAGGGGGCGGAGCAAGAGACCGGGACGGCTCGGAAGAGTGGGGTAATTGGCCAAGCACAACTGGGGAGAAAAGGGGGGAAACTCAAAAAATAACTTGCCATGAGGTGACAATGGTGACCACCACGCCACCGTGTGGCCTGTATGAGTAACAACAATTAACGACTGCACGTGTGCCTTAATGCTGTACGTGACGTAGGAGTATATACACGAGACTGCCTCCTGCCGGAATAAATCAGGGTGGATGTTTCCGGGGCAGATGCTCCCCTACTGAGAAGAGAGGTTTCCAGTGGCGACATGAGAGCAGCTCGTCCTCTTTTTGCATTACTGCCCTTCTGCCACGGTCACACCACCCTGCCGGTGCAGGGGCAGGAGGCTGGCGCGAGAGGTTACATTTCCATTAAATAACCCATTCATCTTTTAAATTGTGCTAACTCCCAGGGACTGCGGAACTGAGGGGGGGCTGCTGCTGCTGGTGGTGGGTGGGTGGGTGGGTTGGGGGGGGGGGAGTCTGGACCAGCATCCATTAGTATGACAATGTGACAGAAATGACCTCATATATATAATTACTTATGAATCTTAATGTTACTTACGACAGACTCAAATTGTTTTACGCCAGCAACCCATTTCACACAAAGCCTAATTGAATGCTGCCCCACAGAGGAGGGCCGATAATGACTTAATGCGCAGCCTCGTGCACCCGGGAGGTCCTGCGTGGCTGAAGTGGATTTGACAGCTGTGGCCAAGCAGTTTGTGCAGTGACGTGCGTTTTGTGTAGCAGTTTCCTGCGTGGCACAAGGTGGGCGCGCTGACGTCAACGCCCCGTTTGTCAGATATGTTCTGCAGCCTTACCCAGACTAACCTCATATGGTCTGTGTGCAAGAAGTGCATGTGTCCATGTCTTTTCTCTGGACGCTTGTGTCGACTCGACTAAACAGTAGCACGACCGGGATTTCACTCCTACCTAAAAAGACCATGGGCGGTCAAAATGACCGCCGGTTTTTAAACTCTATATTCTGTCAAGATAAATACCCAGGTGAGATATTAATGCATTGCATATGTTAATATGTCTGTTAAGAAACTAACTGGCACCAAAATTAACATTTTAACAACTTTAATACTATTTTTCAAACAATTTAAAATGGCCGCCGTCCAACGCCTGTAAATACTGCAGCGCGGTAGTCGCGGTGCGTCTGTAACCAGACACGTTGGACATAATCACAAATCAAGTTGAGACTATTTCTCTGCACTGGAGGGCGCTAGTGAGTTTCTAGGACAGGGCAACGAACTTCACGCAGGAAATGACATCACCAACACACGTCATGAATACTGACATGACGTGCACGATCGCGCGCAAATTACGAGCGGTCCCGCTCATGGTCGTTTTAGGTGGATCTTATGATAACTTTTTTGTGTAATTGATCTAAAACTCATTTTAAATGCAAATATATGCAATTTTAGGAGACTTTATGGAGCGGCACGTCTGTATCCTTTTCCCCCCACAAAATGATTAAACTTTGAAAATCCGACACGGTCATAATGACCGCCTCGAGGGATGTTTTTGTGTGGCTGTAGCAGAGTTCCTACACTCCTTCACCTGTGGTTCTCAATAACCTTTTCATGGCTTCTCCACAACCTTCAGCTTAACTTCCATGACCAGAAGAAACCCTTTTTGTAGCGTTGCCACTGATAAGGTGTGTTTCAACACTATACATGATGTTGTAGAGGAGCTCAAGCAGGAGTCGTGACAACTTTCTCTTTCGGCTACACAACGTACACCATTTATTCCTTCCACCATTACAACAACAACAAAAAACCCGCGCAGCGGAAGTGTGTCACTGTAAACCCGAACCGAGGAAACAGCAGCTGTAAACTAACGTTCCTACCAGCTCAATAAGGGGAATTATGTAGCCCCATAACCACTACAATGTGAGAGTTTCTCTATATTTCAAATATGAGCCTCTCTCTCAGCAACTTCCACAAGCCAAATTTCGCTCTTAATTGAAGGCGTAACAGAACAATTTATACAGTCATAATATGTGATGTTGTAATTACACATAATCTGCGTATAGTCACTAAACCGTCGCTAAGCTGACATGCTATGCCTCCAGACTCGATGTGTGGAATGTTTGTTCAGTTCCTGTTCCCGCACGGTCACTTCCGTGGGCCCCCCTTCGCGCGCTTTTTGTGTTATACGCGGGAGAGGTAAGCGACGCTGTTTTTCTGTCAGTTACTTGTGTAAACTACTAATAAGACACGTTAGTCCCTAGCTAACGGGTCTGACCCTTTGGCCCGGTGCGGGATTCGATACGGGGGGTACTGCACCACAAGGCGACATCACTAACCGCTCGGCTAAAGGGTCAGACCCGTTAGCTAGGGGCTAACGTGTCTTATTAGTAGTTTACACTTGCTAGCTTAAACGTGCCGTGTAGCATGCTAACATACTCCTGTGCCGTTTAATTTGTGTGGGGGCTGAAGAGTACGTGTGACTACTGATCGGAGGAGTTTGGTTCTTTTTATTCGAACTTCGTCAGGATACAGGGTGATGGCCCCCAGACATACCCTGGCCTAGGCCAGTCCTTCAAACCGGTTAGTACACAGCCTCTGACTACTGAAACTGTGCTTGCCCGGCATACTGTCAACAAGTTAGCTAGCTAACGAATATGAGAGCTAGCCAGTGGTGACCTGTGTCAGCATACTGCAACAAACTGCTGCAGGCAACGAAGGTTTAAACCCCGCGAAGGGTTCAGCCTGCTGCAGGAATGCAGCACGGACACGGTGCTCTATGCTACAGCATGGAGCACATATGCTTACACGGTTTATTTTAGTCTTACTTCTAGTTCTTATTTGATCTTCTATTTCTATTTACTTCTATTTTCTTGTTATTTTGTATCTTGTTAGTTCATCTTCACTAGCGCGCGAGAGTCTGTAATAGGACCCAATGCCCCCTTGGGGATGAGTGAAGTATTGATTATTCAACAGAGTTGATGCTGCTTTCATCAGAAGTTCGTGACTTTTGGAGAAGTCATGAACTGACACTAGAAATGGGCAAGATGAACTAAAATTGATACCACGATGTCTCTTTCTGGCTTGATGTTGAAGACACGCATGTCGGGATGTGAAAGAAGAAGAATTCTGAACAGCATTTTATGATTCTTTAAAATAGTGTATGGCAAAAGATTTATTTTAATCATTCATTACTAAAAGGTACATAGTACAAAGGTGAAGAATGTTTGAATACTGTAAGAAAAAACATTCCCACTTCTAAGGTGAACGGGTGGGAAGCCGGATGTGGGTATGTGTCCTGGTCGCTGCACTAGCGCCTCCTCTGGTCGGTCGGTCGGGGGGACGGGAGGATAGCGTGATCCTCCCACGCGCTACATCCCCCCTGGTGAAACTTCTCACTGTCAGGGGAAAAGAAGCGGCTGGCGACCCCTCGTGTATGGGAGGAGGCATGTGGTAGTCTGCAGCCCTCCCCGGATCGGCAGAGGGGGTGGAGCAGCTACCGGGACGGCTGGGAAGAGTGGGGTAATTGGCCAAGTACAATTGGGGAGAAAGGGGGGGCGGAAATCCCCCCCTCAAAAAAAAGAAGAAAATTAAAGCTGTTATTGCTGCATAGAAAGTAAACCTTTCTCCTCCAACATGTTAAAGGTTTAGTCATTTTACAGAGCATATTGTTGTTTCGTCCTGCCGGGTTCTGGTGTGGCCAGGGCCTAGAAAGTAGAATCCCAGGGCCCTAGAAAGTAGAATCCCAGGGCCTAGAAAGTAGAATCCCAGGGCTTAGAAAGTAGAATCCCAGGGCCTAGAAAGTAGAATCCCAGGGCCCTATAAAGTAGAATCCCAGGGCCTAGAAAGTAGAATCTATTTTTTTACTGTAGCACGGTCATACCCTTTATGCTGTCGGCTCCATGTCCTGTGGGGACCAGATTGAATGCGACTCATCAAAAACAGCTGGCTGCTCTGATTGGGAATCTATTAACACAATTTCACGCCTTCAATATTTCTCCAGCTGTGATTGTTCGATTCCCAAGCAGCTCATTAAAATGCACCGGCGACGCTCTCCGGGAGGTTTTTCATTTGCAAAGGTAAATCATATCTGGCCTCTAATGTCTGCAGAGCGAGCGGAGTGGTGCCTTTGATCAGAGCCGCTGTGGATGCTGTGGACGCTGTGGACGCCGTGGATACTGTGGACGCTGTGGACACACTGTGGACGCTGTGGACACTGTAGACTTTGTGGACACTGTGGACGCTGTGGACACTGTGGACGCTGTGGACGCCGTGGATACTGTGGACGCTGTAGACACTGTGGACGCTGTGGATACTGTAGACACTGTGGACTTTGTGGACACTGTGGACACACTGTGGACGCTGTGGACACTGTGGACGCACTGTGGACGCTGTGGACACTCTGGACGCTGTGGACGCTATGGACACTGGATACTGTAGACACTGTGGACTTTGTGGACACTGTGGACACACTGTGGACACTGTGGACGCTGTGGATACTCTGGACGCTGTGGATGCTGTGGATGCTGTGGACACTGGATGCTGTGGACACTCTGGACGCTGTGGATGCTGTGGACACTCTGGACGCTGTGGACACTCTGGACGCTGTGGATGCTGTGGACGCTGTGGACACTGGACGCTGTGGACACTGTGGACTCTGTGGACTCTGTGGACACTGTGGACGCAGCCGAGCCGCGGCTGTAAATGAGGTCCATCAGACTCTGGGTTTAACCTGCTAAACCACGCAGCTCCCTGACTCGCTCTCCGAGATGATGGCCGCCGTTACTAGCAACGAGGAAGAGAGAACAGTCTGCCAGCCCAGCAGGTAAGCTGCACATGGGGACACACACCTGGACATGTCCTTCATCCAGCAGGTAAGCTGCACATGGGGACACACACCTGGACATGTCCTTCATCCAGCAGGTAAGCTGCACATGGGGACACACACCTGGACATGTCCTACATCCAGCAGGTAAGCTGCACATGGGGACACACACCTGGACATGTCCTACATCCAGCAGGTAAGCTGCACATGGGGACACAAACCTGGACATGTCCTTCATCCAGCAGGTAAGCTGCACATGGGGACACACACCTGAACATGTCCTGCATCCAGCAGGTAAGCTGCACATGGGGACACACACCTGGACATGCCCTTCATCCAGCAGGTAAGCTGCACATGGGGACACACACCTGGACATGTCCTTCATCCAGCAGGTAAGCTGCACATGGGGACACACACCTGGACATGTCCTACATCCAGCAGGTAAGCTGCACATGGGGACACACACCTGGACATGTCCTACATCCAGCAGGTAAGCTGCACATGGGGACACACACCTGGACATGCCCTTCATCCAGCAGGTAAGCTGCACATGGGGACACACACCTGGACATGTCCTACATCCAGCAGGTAAGCTGCACATGGGGACACACACCTGGACATGTCCTTCATCCAGCAGGTAAGCTGCACATGGGGACACACACCTGGACATGTCCTTCATCCAGCAAGTAAGCTGCATATGGGGACACACACCTGGACATGTCCTTCATCCAGCAGGTAAGCTGCACATGGGGACACACACCTGGACATGTCCTTCATCCAGCAAGTAAGCTGCACATGGGGACACACACCTGGACATGTCCTTCATCCAGCAGGTAAGCTGCACATGGGGACACACACCTGGACATGTCCTACATCCAGCAGGTAAGCTGCACATGGGGACACACACCTGGACATGTCCTACATCCAGCAGGTAAACTGCACATGGGGACACACACCTGGGCATGTCCTTCATCCAGCAGGTAAACTGCACATGGGGACACACACCTGGACATGTCCTACATCCCACGCTGGTCGGTCTGACGTTCTTTCATCACAAGCAGGGGACATGGCGTCTCTGGGTTTGATTCATGAGCATCACTTTAAACACGTCTTCCCCTTGTTTTCATTCCGCTGCCCTTTTATTCCTTTGTTTTCCCCTTCTCTCTATTTCAATCCCTATTGTACTCCATCTCCCTCTCTCTCTCCATCTCCCCCTCTCTCTCTCTCTCTCTCTCTCTCTCTCTCTCTCTCTCTCCATCTCCCTCCCTCTCTCTGTCTCTCTCTCCATCTCCCTCCCTCTCTCTCTCTCTCCATCTCCCTCCCTCTCTCTGTCTCTCTCTCCATCTCCCTCTCCCTCTCCATCTCCCTCTCTCTCTCTCTCTCCATCTCCCTCCCTCTCTCTGTCTCTCTCCATCTCCCTCTTCCTCTCTCTCTCCATCTCCCTCCCTCTCCATCTCTCTCTCTCCATCTCTCTCTCCCTCTCCCTCTCTCTCTCCCTCTCCCTCTCTCTCTCTCCATCTCCCTCTCTCTCTCTCCATCTCCCTCTCTCTCCATCTCCCTCCCTCTCTCTCCATCTCCCTCTCTCTCCATCTCCCTCTCTCCATCTCCCTCTCTCTCTATCTCCCTCTCTCTCTCCATCTCTCTCTCTCTCCATCTCCCTCTCTCTCTCCATCTCCCTCTCTCTCCCCCATCTCCCTCTCTCTCTCCATCTCCCTCTCTCTCTCTCCATCTCCCTCTCTCTCCATCCCTCTCTCTCTCCATCTCCATCTCTCTCTCTCCCATCTCCCTCCCTCCCTCTCTCTCTCTCTGAGCCTCCGACGGGGCAGAGATGGGGCAAATTATGGTGTGGGAGAAAATGTCAACCAGATACAATTAGTATCGATAAGCTATAGGCTGTATACCTTCAGCCGCCGGGCTGCCATTACCCGAGATGCTCCGCGGCCGTCCCCGGCCCATCAGAGATGAGCGGCACCGAACGTGAGCGTGTGACTCGCTGAATGACAGATAAAAGCCAGCGCAATCATGGAAGGCCCTGACATTAAACCCTTTTATAGATTCTACATGCTGCCATTTCCTGATGAGAGGGGTCTCTTCAATGGGCTCTGATTGCCTCTGTCAGAGAACCCCGGCACGGGAACAACGGGGTGTGTGTGTGTGTGTGTGTGTGTGTGTGTGTGTGTGTGTGTGTGGACAAGGAGGGCCATCTATTTGATCATTACGTACCTCCTCCTTGCATAATGTTCATTTTCTTCGTCAGTATTTCATGTTAGTGAGACGGACACAAAGCAGCTCTTATGAAGCTTTTTTCTGGGGGTGGGGGTGGGGGTGGTGGTGTTGAGGGTCTGTGTATGAGGACCCAGACCTATCAACACCAACAGTTTAGGGCAAACTCCAAATATCTGAGCAAAGACACCTCGCGGCATGTCAGGGGTCCCCCTTGAGCCTGGTTTTGGTAGCGTCCATCCAGCCCATCCACACCAATGGTTACCCAGCTTTGCAGACGACATCGCCCTTAGTGACACACTCTTATTTATTCTAATAACACGGTTTGTTCATAGTGCATACATAGCGGTTTTCAGGATACGTCACGTTAAGTCAGTTGGCTAATTAAGGATCTCAATAATACGTCCCATCCTGGGGCGCCCGGGTGGCGTAGCGGTCTATTCCCCTTGCCTACCAAACCGCCGGTTTGAATCCCCGTGTTACCTCCGGCTTGGTCGGGGGGTCCCTACATACACAGTCGGTGCTGTGCATAACTGTAGTCCGCTGACTTCCGGTTTCGACTGCAGCGGTCGTACCAGTTTCCTGTTTGTTGGCGCGCGCTATCGCCAATGGCGTAGTTTTCGCGATGCCTGCAAGATTTACCGTGGATCAATGTCGACCAGATGCACACAACGGTCCACACACCTCCACCTGCACCTACCAGCACACGGGGGGGAATTTTCAAGTTGTACATATCAAGTTACGTCCACATGCCGTCCACTCGTCCTCATAATTGTGGAGTGGAAACGTTTCACAAACGTTTCTTGCAGGCATCGCGAAAACTACGCCATTGGCGATAGCGCGCGCCAACAAACAGGAAACTGGTACGACCGCTGCAGTCGAAACCGGAAGTCAGTGGACTACAGTTATGCACAGAGCCGATTGGCCGTGTCTGCGGGTGGGAAGCTGGATGTGGGTATGTGTCCCGGCCGCTGCACTAGCGCCTCCTCTGGTCCGTCAGGGCACCTGTTCGGGGGGGGGGGGCGTGATCCTCCCACGCGCTACGTCCCCCTGGTGAAACTCCTCACTGGTGACTCCACATGTATGGGAGGAGGCATGTGGTAGTCTGCAGCCCTCCCCGGGTCGGCAGGGGGGGGGGGTGGAGCAGCGACAGCGACGGCTGGGAAGAGTGGGGTAATTGGCCGGATGCAATTGGGGAGAAAACGAGGGAGAAAAGAAAACATTCCCTCCTCCCGGTGCTTTTCACACCGGTGAGTCACCGTCAGGCAATATGAAGTGGCTTCAGACTATGTTGAAATGAGCAATTTAACCTGACACACAACAAAGCCCCGTGCACGTGATTCTTGTGTGTGTGTCGTGTCAAGTCAAGTCGGTTTTATTTGCATAGCCCAATATCTCAAATTACACATTTGTCTCAAGGGGCTTTCTGAAGCATGAAATTTAGGGGGGGGGGGTGCTGGTTGTAGACGTGTCATCGTTTTGTCACCTGAGTTACGCCGTTCCTCTCTAGAGAGGATATCTCGTTTTAATGTGCTTGGAGGAATTGGCTGTCATGTTGTATCCAGGGAAGTTGTGCGTTCCTCCGCTTCGTTTATTTTAAAGGATTTCATTTTTCACCTTTTAAGGAAATCGCTTGAAATCACACCACATAAAGGTTAGGATGAGTGTGGGTGGTGGTGGTGGTGGTGGTGGGGGCGGTAAACAGCAGCGTTCTACAGTGCCCTATAAGATGTCCTGCAGAAGTCACTGATAATTCTGTATAAATCACTGTGGTTGTCTTTGTCACTCCTCAATCAGCCTCTCCAACTCCCGGACATCGACTGTCTACTGTATGCCACACAAGCGCAATGCATTATGGGGCATATGTCTATGGCATAACATCTGCTCTATACACAGAGATTGAACGTGTACTATTCACAGAGGACTGGGGAATAGTTGCAATCACAGCATTGTAAGATGGTGACAGATGTACTCTTACCCCCCCCCCCCCGGTTCAGGGATGGTCGTTCCCTCTTCACATAGATGGCCTCTTTGACTCCCTGTTCAAACCAGCGTTCCTCCCTATCAAGGAGGTGCACATCCTCATCCCTGAAAGAGTGGCCACGGGCCTGTAGATGGTGTAGACTGTGTAGATGGTGTAGACTGTGCAGATGGTGCAGACTGTGTAGATGGTGTAGACTGTGTAGATGGTGCAGACTGTGTAGATGGTGTAGACTGTGCAGATGGTGCAGACTGTGTAGATGGTGTAGACTGTGTAGATGGTGTAGACTGTGCAGATGGTGCAGACTGTGTAGATGGTGTAGACTGTGTAGTTGGTGTAGACTGTGCAGGTGGTTTAGACTGTGTAGATGGTGCAGACTGTGCAGATGGTGCAGACTGTGGAGTCCTGGCCTGACGTGGTAGCTCTCCTGTGTTGTGCCATCCTCTTGGCCAGCATCTGTTTAGTTTCCTCGATGTACAAGTCACAACAATCCTCCTGGCACTTAACAGGGTACACTACATTGCTCCGTTTGTGCCGGGGGACCCGATCCTTGGGGTGGACCAACTTCTGGCGCACTATGTTTTGGGGTTTTAAAGCAACTGAGATGCGGCGTTTGGAAATTACGGGTCTCAACTGTTCCGACACTCCCACCACATACAGAATCACCACTGGTTTACAGTTAGACAGCTGTTGTCCTTCTCCTCTCTTCGATCAGCTGCTGCACTGTCTGGGCGTCTTCCTGGCTTTGACAAACGCCCAGTTAGGATGACCACACTTAGCCAGGGCCTGTTTAATGTGGGGTTTCTCCCCTTCCCCGGCCGCTGTGTCGGTGGGGACGTTGTCAGCTCGGTCTCCAGCATCCTGATGACTCCTAGTTTGTGCTCCAGTGGATGATGAGAGTCAAACCTTAAGTACTGATCAGTATGTGCTGGTTTACGGTAAACTTCAACAATCAAATGTCCCCCATCACCAACTGTAATGTCAGAGTGTAAGAAGACTAACCTGTCATTTGTCACATCCTCCCTGGTGAACTTGATGTGGTGTCCACAGAGTTCATGTGGTCGGTGAAATGTGCTACATCCTGAGGTTTAATTTTAACCCAGGTATCATCCACAATTCTGAACCAGTGGCTAGGTGGTGTCCTTGGATATGACATCAGAGTCTCTTTTCCACTTCCTCCATATACAAGTTGGCCACTATAGGTGAGATTTGGAAACCCATAGCGCCCCCATGCCTCTGCCCATAGTACTGCCCCCTGTGTGTGAAGTACGTGGACTGAAGACAGATCTTACAATGCTGTGATTGCAACCATTCTTCAACCCTCTGTGAATAGTACACAAGGCCACTGAAACTCTAATTAATCGTCACGGCAATTTGCATATGAAACCATCCTTGGTTTCGATCGTTATGCAACTGTATTGTTTAGAAGGGTGGAAAACCTGCAGTCAGTTTAGACTGAAGAGGTCACTTACGCCCCTTTTCCACCGCATGGTACTGGCTCAACTCGACTCTTCTCTAATCGACTCTACTCGCTTTACTTGTTGGGATGTGGTTTTCCACTGCAGATAGCGCCCCCCCACGGTGAAGCCCCGCTGGTCATTTGTGGGCGTATTGACTGGTTTTCCTCCCTTGTCCACCAGCGCCCCACACGCGTGTTTTATTTTCAAAAAATCAACAAGACCAACTGTAAATGTGTGCTTCACATGAACAATATTAGTGTAACGAAGAGATTCACTGACAAAACATATTTTACACTGATTATCAACGATAATACAAGTTTCATCAGACTCGCTTTGGCATTTCCTGGTTATAAACAGCTGTTCAATTTCTCTCTGACCAATCGGTGGTCAGATTTTATTCATATTTAAATAAATATAGATAAATTGTATCTATATTTTTGTTTATATTTTATGTATTTATATTTAAATTGACATATTTTTATATTTTATTTATTTATACTTAAATATTTTTATTTAGTTACTTATTTATTTTATAAGATTTTATAGATAAATTGTATTTATATTTGTGTTTATATTTTATTTATTTATATTCAAATTTAAATATGTTTATATTTTATTTATTTTTAAATATTTTTATATTTATTTTGATTTATATTTAAATATTTTTATTTATTTAGCAATTTGTTTATTTCGTAAGATTTTATTTATATTTAAACAAATATAACTAAATATACATATATTCATTTATATTTTATTTTATTTATTTATAGTGGTATTTTCATGTAACCTTTTAGTATCGGCTCAGCTCACTTGGAACCTTGACGGAGGTGGTGCCAAAGAAAGTACCAGGTACAATCCCTAAATTTTGCCAAATGGAAAACCAAAAAGAGCGAGTAGAGTAGAGTAGAGTCGAGTCGAGCCGGTACCGTGCAGTGGGAAAGCGGCATTAGATGATAGTGATGAGACGTCTCTCTCAGTAAACGTTGGGTCCAGATGAACTGATTCAACTCTGTGTGATTCTGCTACCTGGCTTATTGAGCATGCATCAAGACAGTCTAGACTAATCTATGTTTAGAATCAATTGCAGCATCCAAGAGAGTTAATAACACCCTCACATCCTTGCCCCTAAGAGGGGGCCTTCTCATCATAATGGTAATTTCCTTCTTGATAACAGAGAAAGCATCAAGTGGTAATTTGAAGAGGAGTTTTCCCTGACTCGGATTCTAACCTGTGTGAACTGTGAGTCAGTGGGAGTCCAGTCTCACAGACAGCATGTTCATCTGACACTTATCTGCAGATCCCAAATCGCCATTATTGCCAACATACAGATGGATGAGGATGGAGTAAAGTCTACTTTTAACACCAATTTACGCTCAACGTGAATTACATAGCTTAACAACTGGCCTCCCAGATCCTTACCTTGACCAGAACCGCACCAAACCCAACCCAAACTTACCCGTCTCTAATCTAACAGGAATGGAGTGGATGATTTGAGCAGGTGTCGTCAACCACATCCTCATTCATTGACGTGATGAAATACTTTGTAAGTAATCAACATATTGTGGGAGCTGTAAATATGTTGTACACAGTTCTTTCCCCATTGCCTTGCTCAGGGGCACAGACAGGAGTAGTAGCCCTAACATGCATGTCACTTTGACGGTGGGAGGAAACCGGAGCACCCGGAGAAACCCCACCGACCGCAGACACGTGGAGAACATGCAAACTCCACACAGAGGACGACCTGGGATCATCCCCAAGCTTGGACCACCCCAGGGTTCGAACCCAGGACCTTCTTGCTGAAGGCGACAACGCTAACCACTGGGCCACCATGCCGCCCATGTATTTCTATACCAAGCTTCAGTATCTTCATCTGAAAGTGGTTATATATGCTTCTTCAACTCTTCAGTGATCAGGTTTCCTTATACAGGTTTTGCCTCCATCTTTTCTCCTGTGGCATTTTCTTCCTCATCCGAGTCGAGGGGCGAGGAGAGGGTCTGAGGAGAGGGTCTGAGGAGAGGGCCTGAGGAGAGGGTCTGAGGAGAGGGCCTGAGGAGAGGGTCTGAGGAGAGGGTCTGAGGAGAGGGTCCGAGGAGAGGGGCTGAGGAGAGGGTCTGAGGAGAGGGGCCGAGGAGAGGGTCTGAGGAGAGGGGATGAGGAGAGGGACTGAGGAGAGGGTCTGAGGAGAGGGTCTGAGTAGAGGGACTAAGGAGAGGGGCTAAGGAGAGGGTCTGAGGAGAGGGCCTGAGGAGAGGGTCTGAGGAGAGGGGCTGAGGAGAGGGTCTGAGGAGAGGGTCTGAGGAGAGGGGCTGAGGAGAGGGTCTGAGGAGAGGGTCTGAGGAGAGGGCCGGAGGAGAGGGCCTGAGGAGAGGGTCTGAGGAGAGGGACTGAGGAGAGGGACTGAGGAGAGGGTCTGAGGAGAGGGTCTGAGGAGAGGGGCTGAGGAGAGGGGCTGAGGAGAGGGGCTGAGGAGAGGGGCTGAGGAGAGGGGCTAAGGAGAGGGTCTGAGGAGAGGGCCTGAGGAGAGGGTCTGAGGAGAGGGACTAAGGAGAGGGGCTAAGGAGAGGGTCTGAGGAGAGGGCCTGAGGAGAGGGTCTGAGGAGAGGGTCTGAGGAGAGGGTCTGAGGAGAGGGTCTGAGGAGAGGGACTGAGGGGAGGGTCTGAGGAGAGGGAGTGAGGAGAGGGGCTGGGGAGAGGGTCTGAGGAGAGGGCCTGTCGTAAATCGCAGCCACTGCGACTGAAGCCATCTGGGACTAAACTGTGATTTAGGGCCGTACAAAGGAGTCCGATTTGACTCGACTTCCACCGCGGTCCATTAAGCTGTATTGACAAGGGCTGACAGATTGATGTGGCGAGGACTCGCGTGATGGACATCTGAGTCCCCGGCATCTAACCTCTGCTGTTAACGGATGACAAATGTGTGATAAATGACCAAAAACTGCTCGGCTGGACGGGAGATTCGAGTACGGGACGGTCCAACGCAGCGGTTCTCCTACACGGAGGGATGATAAGGAGCAAGGAAAAGAGGGGAAGATTGATTCGTCTGAAGGGACGTTTGACCCCGTTAAGCGGAGGGGACACCAGCACGCATGACTGAGCACATCTGTCAGGGGGAAGCCAGCACGCCGCACCGGGTCTTTAAGAGCCGGGATCAAAGGTCGTCCTCACGGCTCCCGCGTGGCGTTCACCGTCACGCCGCGTGAGCAGCACTGACAGCTCAGACGCCGCTCGCGCCACGCGAACCAGACGTCCGGCCCCGGCTGCTGTCTGTCTCCATTACCAGACGTCCGGCCCCGGCTGCTGTCTGTCTCCATTACCAGACGTCCGGCCCCGGCGGCGTCTGGGGTTGGTCTGGGTGCTTACGCACGACAACCCCACGGACCGTGCAGCACTGGCAGACCCCGACAGGGGGCAGCATACAAAGAAACACAGCCATTGCATGATTCAGCCATCGTATTCCAAAACATGGTATCCATTTTTGAGAGAAAAGACAAAAAGTAGAGAGAGAAAGAGCTATAACATGAGTCATAATACCCTTTAATATGTCATCCCTCCATCCCTCCATCCATCTATCCATCCATCCATCCATCCATCCATCCATTCATCCATCCATCCATCCATCCATCCATCCATTCATTCATTCATTCATCCATCCATCCATCCATCCATCCATCCATCCATCCATCCATTCATCCATCTATCCATCCATCCATCCATCCATCCATCCATCCATCCATCTATCCATCCATTCATCCATCCATTCATCCATCCATCCATCCATCCATCCATCCATCCATTCATCCATCATCCATTCATCCATCATCCATCCATCCATCCATCCATTCATCCATCTATCCATCCATCCATCCATCCATCCATCCATCCATCCATCCATCCATCCATCCACCCATCCATTCATTCATCCATCCACCCATCCATTCACCCATCCATCCATCCATCCATCCATTATCCAAGCTGCTTACCTTGCTCTCAGGGTCATGGGGATGCTGGAGCCTATCCCAGCAGTCATTGGGCGGCAGGCGGGGAGACACCCTGGACAGGCCGCCAGGCCATCACACACACACTACATATATATGTGTGTATATATATATGTATATATATATATATATATATATTAGGATTCCCCCCCCTTTTTCTCCCCAATTGTACTTGGCCAATTACCCCACTCTTCCGAGCCATCCCAGTCGTTGCTCCGCCCCCTCTGCTGATCCGGGGAGGGCTGCAGTCTACCACATGCCTCCTCCCATACATGTGGAGTCACCAGCCGCTTCTTTTCACCTGACAGTGAGGAGTTTCACCAGGGGGGACGTAGTGCGTGGGAGGATCACGCTATTCCCCCCAGTTCCCCCTTTCCCCCGAACAGGTGCCTCGACCGACCAGAGGAGGCGCTAGTGCAGCGGCCAGGACATATACCCACATCCGGTTTCCCACCCACAGACACGGCCAATTGTGTCTGAAGGGACGCCCGTCCAAGCCGGAGGCAACACGGAGGACGACCCGGGATGACCCCTGACCCCCCCAGAGGTTGGAGTACCCCGAGGCTCGAACCCCGGACCTTCTTGCTGTGAGGCGACCGCGCTAACCACTGCGCCACCGTGCCGCCTGCTTTAATATGTCAGTATCGTAACAGGGGATTCTCTCCGTATAAACAAATTGGAAATATGTGTTCTGCTGTGTATCACCACCTGTAGAGCCGAGTAGCTCGTAGGCAAAACATATCCTGAATATCTTGTAACGCTTTAACTGACAAAAAAAAAGGAGTAAAAAAAGGCCAACGCACTCTGCAAACCAAAGCAAAGATAAAAAGCCTCGGCTGAGGTGAGACGTCTCACTCTGGAATAACTCCATTGTCTCCGTTCAGGCATCCATCAGTTTTTTTCCCTCTCCTCACAAACAGGATGAAATTGCTTTTGACTCCAACATAAAACATCTTGTACCCACTTACCTTGATGTCTCTTACTTTCAACAAGGTGGAGCAGTCAAGAGAGGCACACATCCAAACACACTCCACTCCGATGGATTGTTAGCAATCTCTCCTCACAGTCATTTTGAAGGACTGTCAAAACCCTGTTCTGGAGGGGGTTGTGTGGGTGTGGATTTCTAAATGGTGCATTAGGACAGCAAAAGAAAAGAAAGAGTTTGTTTCATCCAGCGCTTTGATCAAAAAAGCGCCGAGAAGGGTTTTGACTGCTTCCACACCGCCCGCCCCTCGGCCTCCACCCCGTTACAGCCCCCATGCCGGCAAACCAACCGGGCGGGTTCACGGAGGTTTTGAAGAAGGTGAGCCTGAGAAACAAAAAAAATCACCGTACAGTAAACAAAAAAGAATTTCTACACTCCCCCTCCCCCTTTCTTTCTCCTTCTCTCGCTCTCCTTCTCCTCCTCTATCACTTCCTTCTCAGCGAGCCAGCTGTCCTCACTTAGTGCTACAGCCAGGAGCCGCTGAGCCCAAGCGGGTAATTCCATATGATTTCCCCGTGTGCATAATCCTCCCTGTTCCCAGGCGACACTCGGAGGCATCATCCAAAGAGGACTTTGGGGAGAAGGGAGCTGTAATCCCGGGGAGGACGAACATGCCCCCCCCCCCGCCCCCGGGTGTGAAATCCTCTCATCTCATGCTTCAAGACCACATGGGGGTCTTGGTATCGTGGCTCTGGTTTGCAACAGTATCACTCCCCCACTACCATCCTCTGGACTCTCATACCGCACAAGCCCTTATCAATGGTACGCTCGGGGCCAGGGTGTAGTACCCCGCGGTCCTAACCCCCAGTCATACCCCGCGGTCCTAACCCCCAGTCATACCCCGCGGTCCTAACTCCCAGTCATCTTTTCACGCTGGCAGGCTGCTTCATATCACAGTTCCTCTAGAGAAAGACAAGATAGCATACTTGTTAGTTAATTATTTATCTAGTGAATTCGTTATTTCCTTGGCTACTTAATTAAGTTAGTATGTTGGTAAATTATTTATTTACTTAGTTAGACTTCATGAACTGTAGGACAGTCTTAGCTAGCTAGCAGCATCAATTCCCAGCTTCAGCAAAACACATCCACCATTATACCAGTAGCCAAGTAACCCCGGCCCTCTGAACCTCACTACTACTGACTGGTCGCACTCGCCTCCGTGGCGATGAAATGCCTGGAAAAACTGATCCCACGCACCATCCTACTGGCTGTCAGTCCACAGCTGGACCCATATAAGTTTGCTTACAGGGCCAAACAGGGGATAGAGGATGCTGTGGCATGTCTCCTTCCTCCAACATCTGGAATCACCTGGCAACTCCGACTCAGTTCTCTTCATCGACTTCAGCGCTGCCTTCAGTACAATTCAACACCACCAGCAGATGATCAAAAACATCCAGCACCTCAACATCCGTCCACCGCTCATCCACTGGGTGCTCGGCTTCCTTAGCAACAGACCACAGGTTGTAAGAATAGGCACGGTAACATCATCAACCATCATCACCAACACTGGAGCCCCTCAGGGCTGTGTCCTGAGTCCCCTTTCCTTTACTCTCTGGGGGTAATATTAGGTGACGTGAACGAGTTTGTTCCTGTACTATAAAACTGACCAGTGACGCGACGCCACTTAACCAACCAACCGACTGACTCATTCACGCAAACATCGCTTTTTATTGACTTCATTGAGGGTTTTGTGAATTAAACTGTCCTTCGTTGTCATTTCCATATGTAATGTTGAGGCGAAGACGTGTCGATGGAAGCTTTTGTTGAGCCCTGTCAGACTGCACAGCCTGGCTCTAACAAGCGCAAGAGCCCAACAAGTACTGATGTCTAACCAGCCTGCACACTCTGTTGCCCCTGTTTGTAAATATGGGACTATTTGTTTGTTTGGTCACATTAGTCATGAGCCTACTGCGTTGGCAGGGCATTATAACGATGTCGAGACACTTTCGTTCACATAATAAAACCACACTCGCTCATTCACACACGGTTATATAGTGTCACCGTAAAAGATGGCGGCACTAATTAGTGTTTGCGGCGGCCTCGTCCAGTACAGTGTCTTTGTCCACGTCTACATCTAAGTTTGTTTTGCCTTCGTTTGACGTCTGGGAGCGCTGGCGCTGGATCGGCTGGGAGAGCTTGGTCTGCTGTGTCCTGTCCCAGACAGCATCCGGATGTGGGCCACTTCAGGCAGTGATGCGGCACTGGTGGTCTTCTTCTGGCCCTGACAAAATGGATGTGAGCCTGAAGTGGCCCACATGTAACATAGCAAATATGGCCAAATATGCCAAATCAAATGTGGGCCTTTTTTGGCAAAGATGCGGTGCTCTGGGCAACACGTAATCTGGATGTGACCCTGAAGTGGCCCGTGTGGTAAATGGTGAATATGGCCCAAATATGCCAAATCAAATATGGGCCACCTTTGGCAAATATGTGGCACATGCAGCATTGCTATGGCTTGGTTCTGGCCCAGATCTGGCAAACAGGAGCAGACCGTCCAAGTGCCATCATTCCACGTGGTATGTGGGCCGGATGAAAGTGTCAGTGTGGGACGGGTCCGGGCCACAGCAGTTTTGCTATCTGGGGTGGGCCCAGGGACCACGGCCCTGATCAGAGCTGCGCCCGAAGAGGAACCTGCCAAGGGCGGTCTGACAGGACGCGGAAGCGGGGCAGGCTAAGCTAACTGCTAGCCCATGCAGACCGGCAGTTCCGACAGTCATCCTGGCTGGTGTTCGTTCTCTGGGCAGCAGAACTTTTGGACTGTGTTGCAGAGTGGACTGAGTTGTTAACTGTTTGTGTCTTTGTCTTTTGTGTGGCACTGCTGTGAGCAACGGATTTTCATTTCTTTTGTGTACGCAAGTTGTAGCGAATTCGGAGGGCAGTTGGCAACCGCCGCAGCTGGGACGCGAACCCGGGTCTCCCGCACCACGGGCAACTATGTTCGGCTAGCGAGTCTAGACATCCGTGGCCGTTACAAAGTACATGAAAGAAATGACAGCAAGTTGTTGCTGGTTCCGGATTGTGTGCCACGGCGGGGCTGCTATGAGGGTGAGTCTCGGCCCTCTGGTTAAAGAATATCTGAGAAATGTGGAAACACGAGAGACACCAGGAAAGGGAGTCCGTTGGATTTGTTTTCTCGTGCGCACCGCTGACGGACGATCCCATCGTGTTGGGTTTGTTTAATTCTTCGGTTGGAGCAAAGCGGGAAAGTAAATAAATAAAGAAGAAGAGTAAAACAGTCCTGAGAGCTCCCTCCATAATCCACCGCGCTCACTCGAGGGACATGAGGAGCAGTGACTTGCAACATCTGGCTGCAGCTTAACCTTTCCCTTCAGTGCCCAGGAGCATAAAGCAGCGTGCATGCACACACAAACAGACACACACACACACACACACACAGAAACTCACAACACCCATGCACACCGACATACTGAAAACATATACAAGCACACTGTATACACACATTTATGCACACACAAAATTCACAATCAATCACACACGTGCACATACACAAACACACACACAGTTACACACCTACACACCCACTTACACGCACACAATCACACATTCTCTATCACACGTTGCACACACGTGCACACGTACATACACACACACACCTCAAGGGTTTAGTGTGCGTTTGACAGCAGCGCCAATGTGTTTTTTCATTGTGTGCCCTCCTGTACAGTGTGTGTGTGTGTTTGTGTGTGTGTATATGCGTCAGCTGCTGGTGTGCGCTCTGTGTAGTAATGCCAACAGTGAGACACGCTGGGCCTTCAAAGGCAATCCTGTGCGCCGCCTGATAGTCCAGCAGCCGGCAGCCCTCCGTCTCCCCGGGCCCACACTAGCCAAGCAGAAACAGGAGGGCCACCGGTGCACCCGGCATCCGCTGGACAGCACTCCTGAGAGACGGCATGGCCGACAGCTCAAGGGTGGGGGAGAAAAATGGCTAATGCGTCAAATGAATTCCCAACGGTTTCACATCACGTCAATCCCGCACCAACCCGCCTCCGATCCCAAGCAGAGCTGGTTGGAATAGTACCGTGTACATCCTATGTATACATGGCACATAAAGAGACTGTCCTCCAGAGACTGTCCAGCCCGGCTCAGACGGGCCGGCCCACGTGAGAAGAACCCTGGGCAACCGCCTACCAAAAGAGGTTTTCTACGGGGAGCTGCGCCAGGGGAAAAGGAAGCAGGGAGGCCAGAAGATCCGCTTCAAAGATGTGCTCAAGCGCCACATGAAGGTCTGCGGCGTAGGCGACTCCAGCTGGGGAGACAGTGGCCCTGGACAGACAGAGGTGGCGCTCCACAATAAGGCGATCGAGAACAGCCGTTGAACAAAAGAGACAAGAAGCCTATGATAAGGCCCACCATGCAAGACACAACAGACCAACTCAAACAACATCCGTCTGTGACAAATGCGGATGATATTGTGGCTCTGATGCGGCCCGGCGGCCCACAGGCGTGCTTGCCGAGCTTCAACTGCATCGCAGTCATCATCGTTTTGATGGACTGCCGAAGAAGAGTTTACTTTCCCGGTAACAATAAAAGCCATCTCCTTCCATAAGCTATCGTGGGGACGAATATTAATAAAAGCTAAGTTTAATGTCACATCGCGGTTATAACGTCCACGCTAGCTGACTTTCTAACTTGGGGCTAACGTTAAGTTAGCTCTTATGACGTCATTCATAGGTAAACATACTGCCGATAGCAATCTTACTTACTATACTAGACGGAGAAACAACACAAAAACACACTGACTACATATTCTGTTGTTCTCACGTTGTTTTAAAAACCCACAATGCACAGAGGTGACAAGTATCTGCCGCTGGTAGGGGGCGCTAACTTAGGAAATGCTCCTGTGGGTCGTATTGGAGGACAAACGACCTATGTGGTCGTACGGGTTGGAGGACTTGTTGCACATAAAGGATGCACCCGATATGATCACCTGAAATACCTTGGATCTAAAATGTTTCTTTAATGTAAGAAAGACTCAAAACGATCACTTCAAGCCGACTGTTTGATTACTTCATCCTACGCCCTTTTCGAACATGCTCCAGTTATTACTTGTGCTGTTACAGAGAGTTTGCAAACTATAGTTACTGTTGTTTCCATTTGTTCTTGTATTCCTGCCTGTGTATTTTATTTTGTTATTTTAGCACGCTCGAAATAAAATCTGAATCTGAACAATAACCAGATTTGTTAGACAGCGTTGAAGCCTCTGATCAGTTTCCTTGGTTACAAGTTGAAACGGCCACACTGACATGACTGGAACGCTTCCTTATGACGTCACTGATACGGTGGATGAAAAGTAACTAGTTAGTTAACTAAGTTAGCTTGCTGGCAAGTTAATATTAACTTGGGCAACAGTTCAGAGCTAAATTAGGTAAATGGCTAAAATGGCTATGGTTGAAATGGCTGCAAAGGACTGAAAAGATGGATTGCGCTTGTCTTTAGCAAGCAAGCTAGCAGTCCTTATCTGTATTTTTGGTTTGTTTATAGATTAATGTTGTAACGTGGTACGATATATATATATATTTAGGATTGAAGTTAGTCAGAATGTGTAAATACTTCAAACAACTTTAGCTTGCTAGCTAGCATGCCAAAATTAGTATTATAAAAACAATTTTTAGCTATCCTTAGCTAACGCAAAATTGTCCCTAGGTGTGTGTGTGTGTGTGTGTGTGTGTGTGTGTGTATTTGCCTTGTGATAGCCTGGTGGCCTGTCCAAGGTGTCTCCCCACCTGCCGCCCAATGACTGCTGGGATAGGCTCCAGCATTCCCGCAACCCTGAGAGCAGGATAAGCGGTGTGGCTAATGGAATGGAATGGAATATATCAATTGTCAGACAATGACCAAGCCACATACAGGGAGGAGGCTCAGAACCTGACAACGTAGTGTGCTAACAACAACGTGGTCTTAAACACCAGAAAAGGCCAAGAAGATTATCGTGGACTTTAGGACCTCCAAGGAGGTCACAGAGTCCGTTCCACATCAACACAGAGGCTGTGGGGCGAGTCCCCAGCTCCAGGTTCTTGGGAGTCTCCGTCACAGAGGGCCTCCCCTGGGCTGACAACACCTCAGCAGTGGCGGGTAAGGCACAACAACGCCTTCGTTTTCCGAGGGGGCTAAGCAGAGCCACCCTCCCCCAAAAGCTGCTGCTTGTCAACTTTTATAGACGCTCCACAGAAAACATCCTAACAAACCGCATGACAGCCTGGTGCAGCAGCTGCACCAAAGCTGACAAAAAAGCCCTCCGGCGTGTTGTGCAAACAGCGCAGGACATTGTTGGCATCGAGCTGCCTTCACCAGAACGTCTTCACAGGCCTCGCTGTGCGAGGAGGCCCGAGAACCTCATAAAAGACATTACACACCCCGGACACCATCTGTTTCAGCTCCTCCCATCAGGCAGGTGCTTCAGATCAATCCGCGCGCCCAAGAAATAAGAGTGAAAAGCAGCTTCTCTCCAGAAGCACTATTGAACTCACGACGCCTCCTCAGCCTGACAAGACCGATGTGCTGCAATATTCACTCACGTGCCACCGCGAGCCACTCCACATCTGTCACGCCGCACACCTCCTGCACCGCTGCTGCACCCCACTGGTTGGGCTTTAATGCTTATTGTGTTTTTATGGGTAATATTTTGCACTCGTGGCGTTTAGATTCTGTACATTTTATATTTCTTACCTCTTATTTATTGTTTGTATGCACCATTAGAGGCGGACACACTTGCAGTTTTATTGTGCTCGCACAATGACAATGGAGTACTTCATGAAGCTGATGTATATATATATATATATATATATATATATATATATATATATATATATATATATATATAAACCCAGGCACTGAGGCTGCACAAGCCGGTGTATTCTTAGTGCCGGGGTCTCAATCCCAGATAAATGGGGAGGGTTGCGTCAGGAAGGGCGTGTACACACGCTCGATTCCTTAACTGTCACATCTGTCAGAGGATCAACGTCTTCTTCAGCGAGCTACTGCCCCCACCCCCCCACCCCACCACCACCACCCCCGGCCCCGGTGAGACACCGCAGCAGACCCAGCGTGGGGTGGACAGTATTTGTATGCCGTCGGGGTCTGTGTTGACTTCCAAGGTCGCGTTTCTTTGCATGATCTCTCGCGTGATTTATGATTATTAAATGCGTAATATCCACCTGTCAGAGGTTCTCCACCTGTCATTTACGTTGGGAAACGTTTCCGGAGAGGGCGAATGGGCGTCGGACCTGACGGAGTGAAAGGTGGGGGTGGGTTTTTTATGTTCCCCTATGGAAATTGCGGGAAAGTAGAGTTGTGCCCATATACTCCGCTACACCCCCTTCTTTTCTCTCCAGTTGGACTCGGCCAATTACCCCACTCTTCCCAGCCGCCCCGGTCTCTTGCTCCACCCCCTCTGCTGATCCGGGGGGGGGGCTGCAGACTACCACATGCCTCCTCCCATACATGTGGAGTCGCCAGCCGCTTCTTTTCACCTGACAGGGAGGAGTTTCGCCAGGGGGATGTGTATAGCGCGTGGGAGGATCACGCTATTCCCCCGCAGTCCCCCTCCCCGAACAGGCGCCCCGACCGACCAGAGGGGGCGCTAGTGCAGCGACCAGGACACACACCCACATCCGGCTTCCCACCCGCAGACAAGGCCAATTGGGTCTGTGGGGACGCCCGACCCAGCCGGAGGTAACACGGGGATTCGAACCGGCGATCCTCGTATGGGTAATTTTTTTGGGGGGGGATGGGGGGTTAATACCATGGTGCTGTTCTCCAAAATCTCGCAGATGCCTCCATCTGTTTACAAGCAAGCATAAAAGCGTTAATGTGTGCGCGTGTGTTGTTGTTTCCTACTCCTGCAACACTGGTTGGTGAAAGCATGACCCAGCAGCAGGGCCCCGGATGGTGGGAGCGCTCCTGCTGATCGCTGTTGGAGGGAGGGGAGAAAGGAGGTCGTGGGAACAGACACGGTCTCCCTCGCACCAACTTGACCTTCCAGTCATTCTCGGAAGCTGCAAAACCGGCGGACCACAACCAAGGGGAGAGAACGGCTCCTGGAACAAAATGTACCAGGAGGCACAACTGCGTCCCCGTCCGCTCCCTCCTCCTCCTCGCCCGCTTCCTGTGCGGAGCCCCGAGTCCAGAGCCGCAGCCCCGAGTCCAGAGCCGCAGCCCCGAGTCCAAGGCCGCACCCTCCTCCTCCTCGCCCGCTTCCTGTGCAGAGCTGTGACCGGCGGAGTCTAGAGCCCCGAGTCCAGAGCCGCAGCCCCGAGTCCAGGGCCGCACCCTCCTCCTCCTCGCCCGCTTCCTGTGCAGAGCTGTGACCGGCGGAGTCTGCAGCCCCGAGTCCAAAGCCGCAGCCCCGAGTGCAGGGCTGCAGCCCCGAGTCCAGAGCCGCAGCCCCGAGTCCAGAGCCGCAGCCCCGAGTCCAGGGCCGCAGCCCCGAGTCCAGAGCCGCAGCCCCGAGTCCAGAGCCGCAGCCCCGAGTCCAGAGCCGCAGCCCCGAGTCCAAGGCCGCACCCTCCTCCTCCTCGCCCGCTTCCTGTGCAGAGCTGTGACCGGCGGAGTCTAGAGCCCCGAGCCGCAGCCCCGAGTCCAGGGCTGCACCCTCCTCCTCCTCGCCTGCTTCCTGTGCAGAGCTGTGACCGGCGGAGTCTGCAGCCCCGAGTCCAGAGCCGCAGCCCCGCGTCCAGGGCCGCAGCCCCGAGTCCAGAGCCGCAGCCCCGAGTCCAGAGCCGCAGCCCCGAGTCTAGAGCCGCGGGTGTGGGATTACATAAATGGTTGTTTTTAATGCGGCGCACCCCGCCCTCCCTCTCGCGGCTGGCCCATCCATCCCATCTAACGGCGCTTTTAAATAATCAATAACACCCTGTGGTCTGATGTATTCAGCGCTCCAGAAGCACGGATCCTGGTCTACACGAGAGACGCCAGAGGAGAAGGGAGGAGAGCCAGGAGGAGAAAGACCGGAGGGCATGTTACATTTTAACCGTTAAATGTTATTTTTTTTACCGATTATATTTATGTTGGTTACATCAGAGTTGGAGTTTCTTCTTTTGATCTCCGGAGGGGGGCGCAGTAAGGTGGTCCAGCCACGCCGTCGCGGTGTAGGCCGCAGCCAGAAGCAAGACGGAGGCTTGTTCCGACGCCGAGAGTCACTAAGACCCGGGTCTCTCACACGGGGTGGAACCCCCCCTCCCGGTCACGCGCCGCTGTACGGTAGCACGCTAATGAGTGTTGAAAAGTAATTTACTCACGAGCGCAGCGCCGCTAATAAGCGGCTGGCTCGCGCTACCCCGCGAGTTGTGGTCGCGCTCTCGAGAGGCGCCATCTGCCTAGAAATCCATTCCTCCCGAGTGATCAGCGCTTCTACACCCAAGGCACCGCGTCTAACTCAGAAAACCACCACAAGTCACATACGAGGGGCGTCCGGGTGGAGTAGCGGTCTGTTCTGTTGCCCACCAACACGGGGATCGCCGGTTCGAATCCCCGCGTTACCTCCGGCTTGGTCGGGCGTCCCTACAGACACAATTGGCCGTGTCTGCGGGTGGGAAGCCGGATGTGGGTATGTATCCTGGTCGCTGCACTAGCGCCTCCACTGGTTGGTCGGGGCGCCTGCTCGAGGTGGGGAGGGGGGACTGGGGGGGAATAGCGGGATCCTCCCATGTGCTATACATGTCCCCCTGGTGAAACTCCTCACTGTCAGGTGAAAAGAAGCGGCTGGCGACTCCACATGTATGGGAGGAGGCATGTGGTGGTCTGCAGCCCTCCCCGGATCAGCAGAGGGGGAGGAGCAGCGACTGGGACGGCTGGGAGAGTGGGGTAATTGGCCAGGTACAATTGGGGAGAAAAAGGGGTGGGGGGACAAAAACGAAAAAGAAAATCTTATCCTGATCGGGGTTGCGAGATGTTGGAGCCTACCTCAGCAGTTATTGGGAGGCAGGTGGTGGGACACCCTGGACAGGCCGCCAGTCCATCACAGGCCCGAGACAGACACACCCCTAGGGACAATGTAGTACGGCTGATCCACCTGACCTACATGTCTTTGGACTGTGGGAGGAAACCGGAGCACTCGGAGGAAACCCACGCAGACACGGGGAGAACATGCAAACTCCACACAGAGGACGACCCCCCCAAGGTTTAACTACCCCGGGGTTCGAACCCAGGACCTTCTTGCTGTGAGGCGACCGCGCTAACCACTGGGCCACCGTGCCGCCACAGGTAGAGATATGGGACTCAAACCAAAGCCCTCCAGTTGGGCAGATGACTTACGCAATCACCAGGCGGGTCTTGGTGATTGCTCTAGCCTGGAAGAGGGCAGAGGTCTGGCGCTTGGCCTGACAGCCTTGTGGCAGACCTTTGGTGGTCTCGGTTCTTCCATAGCGATCTGGGATTCAGCGTGGAAGGCGAGACTACAAAACAGGTGGGCTGCCGACCGACCCCGTCTGTGATGTCACCGTAAGATCTCCGCAAGCTGGAGGTTTTTTTTCTTTTGCTGCTCCCTTTGACCCCTCGGCACATCACACACGACGCCCCGAGCTCCTTTACCCTCCGTCTGGGAGGAAGCGCCACCACTCATTACGGGAGGAGAGGCCTTCCAGACTGCTGCGGCTCCGCGTGGCTCGACTTGCTTTGCATATCGGGCCTGCGGAATTTCAATTACGAGGCACAATGAAAAGAATGGTGAGAACTCCGGACCTGGCTCCGGCGGGCTTGTGGAGGTGAGGCTGGGGGGAGGGAGGAGGAGGGGGGGGGGGGGGAGGCGGTTTCCCGTCGGGAACCGTTTCTACCCGCCCGTACCAAACCGTCCTCTCGCTTTCAACATTCCCTCCGGCCCGCCGCCATTTCATCTCGGGCGCCTCCGTCAACTTTCATCAAAACCAGGAGAGAAGTTTGAAACTGTTCCGACCTCCTTCAGTACTCCTGCTCCTCGCCGGGAATACCCCGAACCACGCGACCAGGAGCTCCACTGAAGTCGGCGCGTGCCTCTGTGAATTCCCTGACTCGGTTCCCGCACCTAGCTCATATACTGTCTTTTCACACAGCGCACCCCCCCCCGTCCTCCCTCCTGCGCCTCCTCCTCCTCCTCCCCCGTCCTCATGTTCTTTCTGTTATATCATTGATGAGGCATCTGCGATTTCCTTTAAGAATCCGAGCCTGCAGAGTTTTGCCCCCCCGGGGGGGCAAACGGCTTCAATACTTCACACCGACTGGCGGGGTGGAATAATGTGCCCCCCTCCGAGCGGCGCTGAACCGGCACAAGCAGCAAGCGGGGCCCCGCGTGTTCCAGGCGGGGGGCCTTCAGCCCAGCGGTCCGGCCGGACCGCGGTTCGGCTGGACCGCGGGACGGTGGAGGCGGCAGGTGGCGTCTGACGGTCCCAGAGCGAGGACGGCAGGACAGACGTAGCGGCTTAACACCATCACCGCCAGATGACGCACATTAGGAACCTGCTGGAGCCTCCTCCTCTGCCGCCTCCCTCTCTGGCTGTCTGTCGATCCACCTCCCCGCCCGGATCCCTCCCTTACTGTCTCTCCGTCTGTCTGTCTGTGTCCATCTATCACCCTCTCTTTGCGGCCCCCTCTTTCTTTTTTTTTTGGATTTCCCCCTTTTTTCCCCCCTTTTTGTACCCCCACTCTCCCGGGCCGTCCCGGGCGCCGCTCCGCCTCCTCTGCCGACCCGGGGAGGACTGCAGACTACCACATGCCTCCTCCCATACACGCGGGGTCACCAGCCGTTTCTTTTCACCGGACGGTGAGGAGTTTCACCAGGGGGGGACGTAGTGCGTGGGAGGATCACGCTGCCCCGCCCCCTCGGACAGGCGCCCCAACCGACCAGAGGAGGCGCTAGCGCAGCGACCAGGACACATCCGGCTTCCCACCCGCAGACACGGCCAATTGTGTCTGTAGGGACGCCCGACCGAGCCGGAGGTAACACGGGGAGTCGAACCGGCGATCCCCGTGTTGGCAGGCAGCGGAATGGACCGCCACGCCACCCGGACGCCCCTCTCCCTCTCTTTCTGTCTGTCTGTCTGTGGCCATCTCTCTCTCTCTCTCTCTCTCTCTCTCTGTCTCTCTCTCTCCGTGGTTCCTCCCCCCCCCCCAGATAAACAAGCCCGGTGTCTCGCAGTGCATTATTTACTGGATCTACTGGTTTCACGTGGTGTCTATTAGCCTCTGGCTTGAGAACGCGGCCGATCGATACCGCGCGCCCATTGATAGCAGCAGTAAATGAGGGCTCGCGCGTTTAAAACCCAGCTGCTGCCGAATGAATGGATTCACGCGATGCGCACGAAATACGTTCTTGCACACACACACACACACACAGAGACACACACACATACACACACAGAGACACACACACACACACATACACACACAGAGACACACACACACACACACACACACACAAACACACACACAGAGACACACAGAGACACACACAGACACACACACAGACACACACAGAGACACACAGACACACACACACAGAGACACACAGACACACACACACGGACACACACACACACACACAGACACACACACAGAGACACACACACAGACACACACACAGAGACACACACACACACACATACACAGAGACACACACACACACATACACAGAGACACACAGACACACACAGACACACACACACACACACAGAGACACACAGACACATACACAGAGACACACAGAGACACACAGACACACACACACAGACACACACACAGATACATATTAAAGTAGCTTCTTTCACTACATCGTCTCTGCTGTTTGCAGGGTGGATGTTTGTTCTCTGCAGCCTGCTCAGCGTTACGCATAATGGTCTTCAACTGTCTCTCTCTCTCTCTCTCTCTCTCTCTGTCTGTCTGTCTGTCTGTCTGTCTGTCTCTCTCTCTCTCTCTCTCTCTCTCTCTCTGTCTGTCTGTCTGTCTGTATCTCTCTCTCTCTCTCTCCATATGTCTGTCTGTCTGTATCTCTCTCTTTCTCTATCTCGCTCGCTGTCTCTATCTCTATCTATCTGTCTGTCTGTCTGTCTGTCTGTCTCTCTCTCTCTCTCGCTGTCTGTCTGCCTGTCTCTCTCTCACTATCTGTCTCTCTCTCTCTCGCTATCTGTCTGTCTGCCTGTCTCTCTCTCACTGTCTGTCTGTCTGCCTGTCTCTCTCTCGCTGTCTCTCTGCCTGTCTCTCTCTCTCGGTCTCTCTCTGTTTTCTCTCGTTGTTTTCCTGCCTTAAATCTCTTCTGTCTGTCCCGCAGATTAACAGCTTATAGTGCCACGTCGCGGGAGCCCTCGTGAACTAATTGGAAGCAACGGCACATCCAAACAAAATCAACCGAACGAACAATAACCGCAACAAACAACAACAACAACAACAAACAAACAACAACAGACAACAAACACCGACATTGCTGAGAGACCGAACAGCACCCTGCCGAACGCCTGGAGGAGAATTAGACCGGCGGTGATAATGATGTTTGTGCAGGTGGAGGAGGTGGTGACGGTGGTGGTGGGGGGGTGAAGGAGGGGTGGACTGGGGTAGTTTTGGAGGACGGTGGGGGGGGGGGTCCCCTGGGCGTCTGTCGGTGCGCTGCAGAGTCATCCATCAAGTCTATTTTTATGGGCGTAAAGGAGGAGCTGAACCGCAGGCCTGCGGAGGGACACCGCCGCTCTGACGACGCGAGCCACCCGAACGGATCTATTTACCAAGGCGGCGGCAGATTTGCGGCGTTTCCATTTAGTTCCACATCTTTCACCTCTTAATTAGATGTGGGGTGGCCTGCGGGTAAACGTCGTCGGCATCAGCAGGTGCTATTTACTCCCTCCTAGGACCCCGACGCTGAGCCGGTGCTACACCGACGCCTGCTGGAGAACATCTGCCTTACTTGTCTTTCCTGTTTGTTTGTTTGTTTGTTTGTTAATTTATTTATTCATCTTCAGCCGCTTGTCCGGGATCGGGGTCACGGTGGCAGAAAGCTAAGTAGGGCACTCCAGACGTCCCTCTCCCCAGCAATGCCCTCCAGCTCCTCCTGGAGGATCCCAAGGTGTTCCCAGACCAGGTTGGACATGTAGTCCCTCCAGTTCTGGGTCTACCCCGGGGTCTCCTCCCAGTTGGACGTGCCTGGTAAACCTCCAAAGGAAGGCGCCCAGGAGGCATCCTGATCAGATGCCCGAACCACCTCAACTGGCTCCTTTCGACGCGAAGGAGCAGCGGCTCTACTCCGAGCTCCCTCCGGATGTCCGAGCTCCTCACCCTATCTGTAAGGCTGAGCCCAGACACCCTACGGAGGAAACTCATTTCAGCCGCTTGTATCCGCCAGCTCCCCCTTTCGGTCACTACTAGGCGCGCTGGAATCATTTCAGAAGTGGGGGGGGGCCGCAACCATTATAGTGTAACGTGCATGGATAAGTAGACAAGTTGGTCCTTGACTAACGGGTCTGACCCTTTAGTCGAGCGGTCGGCGACGTCTCCCGCGTTGCGGGCGATACGGGTTCGCGTCCCGGCCGCGGCAGTTCCCGTGGTTGCCTCCCGAATTCGCCACAATATATATGCGTGTGCAGGGGCGGTCTGGACTGTATGGTGCTGTAAGAGCGCAGCTCCGCATGCCCGTATTTGCGGTTTTAATACAATAAAGCACGTTACTGAAAACACGTGTCCGCCCCATATTTTTACTTTGTGGCAGTTGGGCAATCTCATGTAGCGTTCTGCGTTGAGCTTCGGGTTCTGGCTGCGCTGGTTCTCGATTTGGGGGGGGGGGCAGGCTCCAGCGGAGTTGTGGACGGCGGGGGTGTAACATTACTGTTAAAGTTTAGTTTTGTTTGGCTGTATTTTACTTTCTTCTTCACTGGTTCCTTTGACATTTTGCAGAAGCACGTGTTCGCAACATTGATAGCTAGCTAGCTAGCTAGCTAGCAGAGCTGACGTTAGCCAAGTTAACGGCTCAAACAGACCAACAACGCAAACACACAATGCGTTTGATTTGTGTTGCAATGTCCCCTTTGATTGGATTAAAATGTGAACATTCTTCCTGGTTTATGTCTGCGTGCTTTATTTTGACCTAACTTCCTACAGTGGACGGGAATGACTGACACGCCTTTTTACCGTAAGTGTTGCAATATAGGAACATTAGCGGGGATACAGGGATTCCTGACTTTAACAAGATGTGGAAAGAGGGTAAAAGTGTGTGCGTGGGGGGGGGCAATGGTCCCCTGCCCCCCCCATTCCCAAAGTTCATGACCATAAGTGAGGGTTGTTACGATTTGTTATTGTTGTTTTTCTTTCTTTCTCCCCCCCCCCTTATTTCTCCCCAGTTGTACTTGGCCAATTACTCCACTCTTTCCGAGCTGTCCCGGCCGCTGCTCCACCCCCTCTGCCGATCCGGGGAGGGCCTCCTCCTACACATGTGGAGTCGCCAGCCGCTTCTTTTCACCTGACAGTGAGGAGTTTCTCCAGGAGGACGTAGCGCGTGGGAGGATCACGTTATTCCCCCCAGCGCCCCCCCCCCCCCGCGAACAGGTGCCCAGACCGACCAGAGGAGGCGCTAGTGCAGCGACCAGGGACACATACCCACATCCGGCTTCCCACCCACTGGGTTTTGTATCTTCGGTTCTGCGCTCCGTTTAGTAAAACTGATGGTGGGTTTGTTCTCCAGTTCTCCCATCTTCTAATTAAACAAGACGGAGGCACGGAGCAATGCACCGAGGGACATTTCAGTTTTTCATGGGTATTTTGGCTCCTTAAAAGAACATATTTATTACTGATTTAACTGACAGGACTTAGTCTCCACACAGTGATAGGGGCTAGATAGGGGCGTCCGGGTGGCGTGGCGGTCTAGTCCGTTGCCTACCGACACGGGGGTCGTCGAATCGAATCCCCGTGTTGCCTCCGGCTTGGTCGGGCGTCCCTACAGTCACAATTGGCCGTGCTTGTGGGTGGGAAGCCGGATGTGGGTATGAGTTCTGGTCGCTGCACTAGCGCCTCCTCTGGTCGGTCTAGGCGCCTGTTCAGGGAGGGGGGAATAGCGTTATCCTCCCCCGCGCTACGTGCCCCTGGCGAAACTCCTCACTGTCAGGTGAAAAGAAGCAGCTGGCGACTCCACATGTATGGGAGGAGGCATGTGGTAGTCTGCAGCCCTCCCCGGATCAGCAGAGGGGGTGGAGCAGCGACCGGGACGGGTCGGAAGAGTGGAGTAGAATTGGGGGAATATTATATATATATATATATATATATATATATATATATATATATATATATAGTTCTCGGTTCAAACCCCGGGGTTGTCCAACCTTGGGGGGGGGGGGGGCCGTCCCGGGTCGCCCTCTGTGTGGAGTTTGCATGTTCTCCCCGTGTCTGCGTGGGTTTCCTGCGGGGGCTCCGGTTTCCTCCCACAGTCCAAAGACATGTAGGTGACGCAGCCGTACTAAATTGTCCCTAGGTGTGAATGTGTGTGGGGGGTGGTGGATGGGGGGGGGGCTCTGATGGACTAGCAGCCTGTCCAGGGTGTCTCCCCGCCTGCCGCCCGATGACTGCCGGGATAGGCTCCAGCATCCTCTCCACCCCGATTGGGATAAGCGGCTTGGATGATGGATGGACGGATATATGTCACCTTGTTGTCATGTGTGTGTAGCAAACGGCTATACAAGAAGTGAACTATGGACTGTGCTGGGTGGCTGCGTACCCCTCAATTAACCTTGAGCCCCCCCTAAAAAATTGATCATGGGGAGGGGCGGGGTGACTCTAATATTGAATTGCAGGTTAAATTTGCATTTAAAGTTGTGATTATTGTTTCGGAGACGGTTTCTCACGGCTACAGCCCCCCTCCCCAACACGACTTGGGGTAATTCCCACACTGGGGCTATAAACTGCAGCGTCATGCCACTGCCACCATTACAGCTGCTGCTGATTCGTCTTTAGGTGCGTTTTCCCTTCTTCTTCTTTTTCAGCAAAGAGTCACAAATTCATTGGTGGTAACGTAGGCTGCTCACCCGTCTGACCCCACGCGCTCCACTGTAATGGCTACACGTTGCAAACCTTCACCGCGCTGCTGATGGCCGCCGCCCCCTCATGCAACGTGCACGGCTAAATGAACTCGCTAGCTCTTGGCTAACGAGCCCGTGGCTCCCGTGGTGCGGGAGACCCGGGTTCGCGTCCCGGCTGCGGCGGTTCCCTGACTGCCCCCGAGTTCGATACATCGGCGTCAGAAGTGGGATCGTGAGGCCATCAGAAGCGCGTGCGCCCAGAGGCGTGAGGGAGCTGGTATGCTCCTGAAGGGGGGGGGTCTGGGGGGGGCAGTGTAACGTGCACGGATAAGTAGGCTCGCCTTGGCTTAAGTCGACTGGTTAGCGCAGTCGCCCGTGGTGCGTGCGGGTTCGCGTCCCGGCTGCGGCGGGTCCCGGCTGCCCCCACGCCCCCGAATTCGGTACAGAACCGGGAACGAAGAGGATAACAACTCCTCTATTCATGTAGCACCTTTCAAAACAGTTGTTAAATAGCGGCTACAGACACGTGACGTCATCCGAATCCGCTTCCTGTTCCTCGCGTTTCTACCGGAGATCTGCATTTTGCACACTCAAACCAATTAAACCTGACATGACACGCGCCCTCGGCTATGAATTGATTACCGTTTCTTGCTCTTAACGTGCCTCTAGGTTGACACATGAACATATCTGCTAATTGCTGCCTCTCTCGTGAGTCGCTTTGGATAAGAAGCATGGGCTAATTAGGAAGTGCAAGTGTTAACACGGACCCTAACTCTCTGAGCTGACTCGCGACACATTCGCTCACAAGTCACGCGCCGTGGGATTGCTGCGTGTCCGAGTCCCACCGGCACGCCGCCCGCCCAGTTCTCGACGCTGCTTTGTGCATATCGGCGGAGCTGAGTAAACAGTTCCGCGCCACCGAAGGACTACTCCAACGCCGTGTGTTTGGGCCCAGTCGCAGGGAAGAGGAAGTGGCAGTGGGTAAAGTACTGAGTCGCTTTGCTGGACTTCCGCGAACACACAATAACCAAAACACCACTGCCGAACAGGGCAGGCAAAAATGCACAGAGGAGGCAGACGAGGGTTCAGGAGACGCGGGCTTTCCGCAGACCTACGCGAAGCCTCTCCAGGACTCGATGACGTATGTCTGCAAAGCAGCCGGTCAAATAGTCCCCAGCACAGGTGCACCCAATCACAGGCCAACCAGTGCGCAGGTGCCACTCATACAGGCTGAAAATGTCACCGGTTGGCTGCGGAGCCTCTGGCCAGTGGTCGTGTCAATTACTGTATCGCCTATTTCCTACGTATTTCCACTCTGATTGGTTCTGATTCTGGTTTCGTTCTGCTGTGCAGCTCTCAACTGAAGGTAAAGATTACGGAGCCGAATCCTCACAGACACACATCCATCTTTTTTTTGGGGGGGGGTCCCCTTTTTTCTCCCCAATTGTATCCGGCCAATTACCCCATTCTTCTGAGCCATCCCGATCTCTGCTCCGACCCCTCTGCCGATCCGGGGAGGCTGCCCAGACAGCAAAACTGCTGTGGCCCGGACCCGTCCCACACCCGACACTTTCATCCGGCCCACATACCACGTGGAATGATGGCACTGGGGCGATCCGCTCCTGTTTGCCAGATCTGGGCCAGAACCAAGCCACAGCAATGCTGCACGTGTCACATATCTGCCAAAGGTGGCCCATATCGGTTTTGTGATATTTGGGCCATATTCACTATTTAGCACTCGGGCCACTTCAGGGTCACATCCACATCACATGTTGCCCAGAGCACCGCATCTTTGCTAAAAAAGGCCCCATTTGATTTGGCATATTTGAGCCATATTTGCTATTATACATGTGGACCACTTCAGGCTCACATCCATTTTGTCAGGGCCAGAAGAAGGCCATCAGTGCCGCATCACTGCCTGACGTGGCCCACATCCGGATGCTGTCTAGGTGCAGACTACCACATGCCTCCTCCGATACATGTGGAGTCACCAGCCGATTCTTTTCACCTGTGTGACAGTGAGGAGTTTCCCCAGGGGGACGTCCTGCATGGGAGGATCACGCTATTCCCCCCAGTACCCCCCCGAACAGGTGCCCCGACCGACCAGAGGAGGCGCTAGTACAGCGACCAGGACACATACCCACATCTGGCTTCCCACCCGCAGACATGGCCAATTGTGTCTGCAGGGACACCCGACCAAGCTGGAGGCAACACGGGGATTCAATCCAGCAATCAATCGCACATCCAGCTTTGCCATCTGTCAAGTGAGCGGCTTCACAGAAGGCCTGAGTGTCACTTCAAACGCCTTCTTCTTCAGCTGCAGTGTTAAAAGTGTATGTCTTAATGTACAGCCCTTCAAATTTCCCTTCATTATACCACACACACACACACACACACACACACTCACCATCCGCCCTTGACTCACTGTCTAATGAAAAAGGGTTCACTCAGCAAGATGATGCCCAATTGAGAATTCATCTGAACATGGTTCTAATTTGGGCCCTTTACTTTTACCCTCCATGCTAAAGTGGCAGCAGCAGTGGATCAGCAGCAGTGGCTCAGCAGCTGTTGATAAGCAGCGATGGATCAGCAGTGATGGATCAGCAGCGATGGATCAGCAGCAGTGGATCAGCAGCAGTGGATCAGCAGTGATGGATCAGCAGCGATGGATGAACAGCGATGGATCAGCAGCTGTAGTTCAGCAACAGTGGATCAGCAGCTGTAGTTCAGCAGCAGTGGATCAGCAGCAGTGGATCAGCAGTGATGGATCAGCAGCGATGGATCAACAGTGATGGATCAGCAGCTGTAGTTCAGCAACAGTGGATCAGCAGCTGTAGTTCAGCAGCAGTGGATCAGCAGCGATGGATCAGCAGTGATGGATCAGCAGCGATGGATCAACAGCGATGGATCAGCAGCTGTAGTTCAGCAACAGTGGATCAGCAGCAGTGGATCAGCAGCTGTGGATCAGCAGCTGTGGATCAGCAGCAGTGGATCAGCAGCAGTGGATCAGCAGTGATGGATCAGCAGCGATGGATCAACAGCGATGGATCAGCAGCTGTAGTTCAGCAACAGTGGATCAGCAGCAGTGGATCTACAGCAGTGGATCAGCAGCAGTGGATCAGCAGCTGTGGATCAGCAGCAGTGGATCAGCAGCTGTAGATCAGCAGCAGTGGATCAGCAGCTGTGGATCAGCAGCAGTGGATCAGCAGCTGTAGATCAGCAGCAGTGGATCAGCAGCAGTGGATCAGCAGCAGTGGATCAGCAGCTGTAGATCAGCAGCAGTGGATCAGCAGCTGTAGATCAGCAGGTGTAGATCAGCAGCAGTGGATCAGCAGCAGTGGATCCGCAGCAGTGGATCAGCAGCAGTGGATCAGCAGCTGTGGATCAGCAGCAGTGGATCAGCAGCTGTGGATCAGCAGGTGTGGATCAGCAGCTGTGGATCCGCAGCAGTGGATCAGCAGCAGTGGATCAGCAGCAGTGGCTCAGGTTTGGCCTCTGGGAACGGGTAGATGGAAACTTGGAAATAGTCAACACTGTCGACTCTGCCCTGATGTCATGTAATCACTGGTGTCGAGCCGACAGCTTTGAGGAACAGGATACCAGCTTGCCTTGCTCATCCTGTTTGCCTTGCTGATCCTGTTTTTTGTCCATCCAGGAGGTTTTTTCACCCACACCGAATCTTGAACAAATCACATAGGAATGTGCGCTTCATCACCCATGAAAGGGGTTTTTAATTGGTAACGCTTTAAATTACAGGCAATTCATCGCACAGAAATAACTGACTTACTTATTAATGAAATAGATGTAACGAAACTATGATCAATCAATCAATCAATCATTCAAGTTGCATTTCATATAGCGACTGTTAATTACTAGTTAATTAGTTGTATATGAGTAAAACGGGGGTATCGTTATGTCTCTAGTTTGCTTCCTTCTCATTATATTGTGCTGTTGAATACAATCTCTATCCATCATGATTCATCCATCCATGTATTATCCACATCGCTTATCCTGCCCTCAGGGTCGTGGGGATGCTGGAGCCTATCCCAGCAGTCATTGGGCGACAGGCGGGGAGACACCCTGGACAGGCCGCCAGGCCATCACAGGGCCGACACACACTCACACACACACATATACACACCTAGGGACAACTCAGTACGGCTAATTCACCTGACCTACATGTGTTTGGACTGTGGCAGGAAACCGGAGCCCCCGGAGGAAACCCACGCAGACACGGGGAGGACATGCAAACTCCACACAGAGGACGACCCGGGACGACCCCCAAGGTTTGACTACCCCGGGGCTCGAACTCAGGACCTTCCTGCTGTGAGGCGACCGCACTAGCCGGTGGTGCAGTGACACAGACGTCCACTAAAAAACGACCCCATAGGTCGTTTGTGCAAGCAGCTTATTACGACCTACAGTTACGTTTTGAGCTACTTCCTCGCGGTCCTCCGTCATTATAACACGTCACTTCCCCTGTAACAATAAACATCTCCTTCCATAAGCTCTCGCGAGAACGAATATTAATAAAAGCAAAGTGTAACGTCACATAGCGGTTATAATGTCCACGCTAGCTGACTTGCTAACTTGTGGCTAACGTTAAGTTAGCTCTTATGACGTCATTCATAGGTAAACATACGGCCAATAGCAATCTTACTTACTATACTAGACGGAGAAACAACACAAAAACACACCGACCGCATATTCTGTTGTTCTCACATTGTTTTAAAAACCCACAATGCACAGAGGCGAAGCGTATCTTTGGCATATCTCCTGCCGCCGGTAGGGGGCGCTAATTTAGGAAACGCTCCTGTGGGTCGTATTAGGGGGACAACGACCCATGCGGTCGTACGGGTTGGAGGACTCGTGCCGGCTAGCAATCTGTTTGGGATAAATTCACAAATCACATTATCCCGAGCACAAGTGCACTAAATCCCTGGTGTTGCAGGGATAAACGGCGTTTAGCCCTCAAACTTGAATAGAAGGTGAATATTAAACGCGGCGCTGTCTCTACTTTGGTTATATTACCCAGCAGGACATTCAGCATCCGCCTCATTAAAGTTTCCCAGACGGATTACAGTATTATCACTATTTACCCCCGCGATGCGAAGGATTCGGAAGAGCTGCTGGGTGACGCGTGGATCTACCAGCTAGTGGTTTTAACAGCACATCATAATGACGAGGAAGCAGACCAGCGACATAGAAAGGACCTTATTTTACTCCTGTATTACTCGGTAATTACCGTCCATCACAGGGAAATTACAGCTATTGCACTAACACAGTACTTGGGTATTTCCGTGTAATGGCGAGCCTGTAATTTAAGGCCTGGCCTTGTTTTGTTTTTGGTTTTTCCATTACGGGGAAACTTCTGGCTGCCCTCTAATGCCCCCTCCATCTCCGCGCGGGCACCCGGTGTGCTTTAATGGAGCGGTGCATCTGCAGCCGCTGAACTCTGCAGCGCCACACGCACCACTCACACAGCAGGTGGCGGGGACCCCGTGCCCCTCAGCTGACGCTGGCACCCGCCTCAGACAGACACGTGGCCCGGAAGAGGCGGAAGAGGTGCCTCCTTCTCACGACAGTGCCGCAAAGCGGAAGCTTTCGAAGACCCCGAACCCTCTCCGAGGCTTCCGGAAGAGGCGCATTTTCTTCATTTCCACCTCCGGTTGAGATCGGAAACACTTTTGTCGTTTCGTTTCCCCAGCCCACAGCGGAGCTACACGAAGACACAAACACATGTCCAAGAAGTACAAGAAGGACCGAAACACATACCCAGACTTTAACTAAACTAAACAAAATAAATAAAGAGATAAATCTGTCCAGGAGAACGAACGCCAGCCAGGGTGACTCGGAACTGCCGGTCTGCATGGGCTAGCAGTTAGCTTAGCCTGCCCCGCTCCCGCGTCCTGTCAGACCGCCCTCGGTGTTTCCTCTTCGGGCACAGCTCCAGGCAAGGCCGTGGTCCCTGGGCCCACAGGACGCAGCAGACCAGGCTCTCCCAGCCATCAAACCAAGACAAACTTAGACGTGGACAAAGACACTGCATGGACGGTACCGGGTGAGGCCGCCGCAAACGTGCATGCGCGCCGACATCTTCCCACAAAGGAAGCGGAAGCGGAAGGAAACAAAGGGGCCATTTCCACCGACCGCAGAGGACGTGAAGGTAATTCAGCATACAAGTGTGGAGTCGCCTTCTTGACAGAGTGACGTGTCTTTAAGTCATGGCAGAGAAGACAAGATGGCGACTCAAAGAAATTCACTTCACATTCCCGTTTTCCTTTGACAGTTTGTCATGTAGTATATATTCCAATCACCACAGGACGATTTTTTGACTAATATTCAAAAAACACAGCAACCTGAATAAATTAATAACTAAACAAACAAATAAATAAATAAATAAATAAACAAAAACCACCTGGTACCACAGCCCTTTAGATAGACGGATGACATTTTCCGATTCAAGAGTTTCTCTCTATCAGGCCCAGCAGAAGCGGCTGGCTGGCGGCTTGTTTTTGTTCCTGCTGATTTTGGGGGTCGCTCGATGGGGGACGGGGGGCTCCTCAGTCTCCCTCACCAACAGCAAAACCGCTTCCAGGAAAAGCGCTCTGACAAGTCTAGTCACTCTAACTCCTGGTTACGGTGTTGTTAAAGCCCACAAACGTACAGGAGAGTTTATGGAAGAGTTTAACAAAAAACAAAAAACAGGAGCATCCGGGGAGCGTAGCGGTCTGTTCTGTTGCCTACCAACACGGGGGTCGCCGGTTCGAATCCCCGTGTTACCTCCGGCTTGGTCGGGCGTCCCTACAGACACAATCGGCTCTGTGCATAACTGTAGTCCACTGACTTCCGGTTTCTACTGCAGCGGTCAGACCAGTTTCCTGTTTGTTGGCGTGCGCTATTGACAATGGCATGTTTTTGGCGATGCCTGCAGGATTTACCATGGATAAATGTCCACCACATGCACACAACTGTCCACACACCTTCACCTGCACCTACCAGCACACGGGGGAAGGTTTCGGACGGACGGAATTGTGGACGTGATATGTACAACTTGAAACTTTTCACCCGTTTGCTGGTAGGTGCAGGTGAAAGTGTGTCGACAGTTCTGTGGTGTCGTTGACATTTATCCATGGTAATCAGAATCAGAATACTGTAGCGAATTCGGGGGCAGTCCGGGAACCGCCACAGTCGGGACGCGAACCCGTATCGCCCGCACCGCAGGAGACATCGCTAACCGCTCGACTAAAGGGTGGGTCAGCGATGTCTCCCGCGGCGCGGTAGATACGGGTTCGCGCCCCGGCCGCGGCAGTTCCTGTGGTTGCCCCCTCCGACTTCGCTACAATACTTTATTCATCCCCGAGGGGAAATTGGGTAAATCTTGCAGGCATCGCGAAAAATGTGCCATAGTCAATAGCGCACGCCAACATACAGGAAACTGGTGTGACCGCTGCAGTAGAAACCGGAAGTCAGTGGACTACACTTAGGCACAGGGTCGATTGGCCGTGTCTGCGGGTGGGAAGCCGGATGTGGATATGAGTCCTGGTCGCTCCACTAGCGCCCCCTCTGGTCGGTCGGAGCGCCTATTCGGGGGGGGGGGACTAGGAGGAATAGCGTGATCCTCTCACGTGCTACATCCTCCTGGCGAAACTCCTCACTGTAAGGTGAAAAGAAACGGCTGGTGACTCCACATGTATGGGAGGAGGCATGCGGTAGTCTGCAGCCCTCCCCGGATCATGAATAGGGGGTGGAGCAGCGACCGGCACGGCTCGGAAGAGTGGGGTAATTGGCCAAGTACAATTGGGGAGAAAAAGGGGGGAGGGGAAGGAAATTAACACGTGATATAAATTCTTCTCCGCTTTGAAGTTCCACGAACTCTCTAGAGACGAACGTGGCTTTGTTTTAGATCGTCACGCGGTGGCGCGTGTCTTGAGAGGAGCGCGCCTCCTCTCGTGGCGTCTCCACGGCTTTTGCGCCACCGCAGCAATGGCGGGTCCCGGCTGGTGGCATCTGCCAAACGGCGGGTAATTGTGGCGCTCGCGCCAAGGTGAGGCTCTCTCCGCGGTCAGCCGCCCGGCGCTCCCCCGGCTGTCATTTAGCGGCGTAAAATACCCCATAATTTACATTTTAACATTCCCTGGAAGACACGGGCCCATTAAGAGGCCCTCTGGAGGAGCCGCCTGTGGTTTTAATACTTTTATGGATCTTCCAGAAGGGGTTTTTACAGGCGGCACTTCGCTGCATATGCCAGATAGCCCCCGCGGCACATTAAAAGGGAATAGTAATTAATGGAGTAAACAACATTTTATGAAGGGATGCAGAGACAATAACATTATCTCTCTGGGAGCAGAGCGCTTCTCAAAGCGTAGCGGAATTCACCGAAGGGGGCAGACAGAGAGGGCCGGGGCTAAGAACTCATGTGAACGAATGCCGAGTATTTGGGTGTCTGATAGGGTAAATTATCTCGCCCGTATGAGCCCATCAAGAAGTAAGTGCTTATTTTTGCAAAACTGTGTAACGCCGGCTGTGGATCAAAACTGTTGTGTTCTCGTTTTGGGTGTCGCTGCTGCGGAGCTAACTAAACATGGGTTTCCCTGTATTGTGGTATAGGATTTCCTATACATGGTGCTAAAAGGGGTAACGGTGCGCTCACACTGGTGCGTCATTTCCAAGCTCGCCATTCACTTTCTATGCACACGTGTGCGATGCAATGCATGCTGGGAGGCGTCCCGTCAAGTGTCCCAGGTAGCAAAACTGCTGTGGCCCGGACCCGTCCCACACCCGACACTTTCATCCGGTCCACGTACCGCGTGGAATGATGGCACTTGGGCGGTCGGCTCCTGTTTGCCAGATCTGGGCCAGAACCAAGCCACAGCAGTGCCGCATGTACCACATATTTGCCAAAGGTGGCCCATATTTGTGTTGTGATATTTGGGCCATATTCATCATTTACCACACGGGCCACTTCAGGGTCACATCCAGATCACGTGTTGCCCAGAGCACCGCATCTTTGCCAGAAAAAGGCCCACATGTGATTTGGCATATTTGGGCCATATTTGCTGTTATACATGTGGGCCACTTCAGGCTCACATCCACTTTGTCAGGGCCAGAAGAAGGCCATCAGGGCCTGAAGTGGCCCACATCCAGATGCTGTCTGGGCCAGTGTCTCAGGGGTGGTAAATGGACTGCATGTATGTAGTGCTTCTCTAGTCTGGCAGCCACTCAAAGCGCATTACAGTGTACGCCTCACATTCACCCCTTCACATATTCACTCACCCATTCACACACTGATGGCGGAGGCTGCCATGCGAGCTGCCAACCTGCTCATCAGGAGCAGTTAAGGGTTCAGTGTCTTGCTCAAGGACACTTCAACACGCTGTCCGCAGGAGAAAATCTACCTTTTTTTTTTTTTTGCTAATGCTGTCCACTTCTGACTCTTCATTGCCATTATATTCCTAAAGCCCCTGTTAAAGAATCTCCAAAAACCATTTTATTTCACGTTTGACGTTAAAAAAAACAAAAACAAATGCAAACATATAACAATTATAGAGATAATTAAATTCACTGAGAACAGATTGCAACTCGAGGAGGGCACTCAGCAGAGCGCAGATCTGCGCCCGGCGTACTATCTCCCCTTCTCCGGTGTTGAGGATGTGAAACCGCACTCATTTTCCAGTACATGATGATAAAGACTTGTCACTCACAGGAGTCTACTTCCTAATCTCTATTATACTTTCTACCAACCTTTTGAATTTCTCTCAATTTGCAGTGAGCTGTAGTTACATCATCACTCTCAATTTTGGTGCAATGGTTCAGACTTGTGCTTTTTACAGCTGTCAAGGCACCACTGGACAACTGGGTCGGTCGGGTTGAGGTTCGACACAGGGCTGGACTCGTACTGTGGCGGGGGGAGCAGCGCCCACCTCTCTCTGCCACCGGACAGGGCGGTGTGTGGCCCATTTCGTGGGGCCCACTTGTGTCTGGGGCACTCTGAGTCGCGGTGGTCGGGGCGTCTTCGCGGGGTGGTGTCCGACAGCGGGCCGGTGGAGGGGACCGGGTAAAGCGGTGTGGGGTGGCGACTCTGGAGACGCGCCCTTCTCGCGGATCATCCCAGCTACTCCCGCCCTACACATCCACGCCCCCCACCCTCACCCACCATTTGTCCAAGGTTTTGAATCAACGCAACCACGAGAGGTTCTTCATCATGCAGTCATCACTGTGCCTGCAGCTCCGGGCCGGGCCGTGGTCCTTGGGCCCACCGAATGCAGCAGACCAGGCTCCCTCAAGCCAATCCAACGCCAGCTCTCCCAGGCAGACACCTTCGCACACCTCCCCCGCACGCCACACGACGACACAAATGCAGATGCAGACAAAAACACTGCCCAGTCGACGCTAGGTGAGGCCGCCGCCCGACAACCTCGGTGTTTCCTCTCGGGCGCAGCTCCATGCAGGGCCGTGGTCCCTGGGCCCACAGGACGCCGAGTTCTCTCAGCCAATCCAACGCCCGCTCTCCCAGCCATTAAACGAAGAAAAACCGATGATCAAAATAAGCCTTCACACGATGACACAAACTTAGAGGCAGATGTAGACATGGACACTGCGTAGTCGGTACTGGGTGAGGCCGCTGCAAATGTGAGTTCGCGCCGCCACCATCTTCCCACGCCGGAAGCGGGGATTGTTTGAAGCATATGCAGTTAGTTGAGACTGAGGAGGTCACTTAGATGAGTGATGAAACGTTTCTCTCAATAAACCTTCTTTCCAGATGAACTCATTCAACTTTCTGTGAGCCTCTGCATGTTGGTTTTGCACGTGTAGGGAGGCTTCAAATCAAACTTGCATGAGTCAGCCCTTTTGGGGGGGGGGGTTGGGGGTTGAGCGTGTTGCAATTTTGAGCCGTTGCTGTCATTGCTGTGTAGTCAAGTCAGTCAGCCTTTAGGGGGGGCCCTAGATTCTTGGGGCTCCAAGCAATTGCCTGCTTTGCCCGTCCAGACGTTCCACCCCTGGTAGTGGTAAACATGTACTCCAACAAGAAAAACAAAAAGAAAGACTGAAACGTGATGCCTATGTGTCCATGACAACCACATGAAACTTGATGCTGATGTGTCCATGACAACCAACATGACTGTACAACAGTGTTCCCATATAGTGTGATGTAGTGTGTAACACATCAGACTGTCTGTGTTAGCTTTGGTCCCAGGATCCTGCTTACTGCTGGGCTTACACACACCAGCCACAATGGCTGCTACACCTGGTTTGTAGTCCTGCTACACCTTTTTTGTAGTCCTCACTGCCAGAGTGAGGAACCGACAGACGAAATCACAGGTTTGACTTTCAAGTATTTTCCATTTACTTTCGAGCAATTAATCCATTCATTACTTTAAAACCCTAGAAAGCATTGGTGAAGCGCATCAAGCATTGTCGAATCAATAAGTCATCAATGGTCGTTATTAATCTGGTTCACAAAGAGAGGAGCCACTTGTTACTAAATAGTTCGCGCTTCATTAAGTCGCTACTATTAACTTAGGTGACAAGCCTTAATTACAATCAATAGTCACGGGTTCTGCGTTATGTCCATTAACCACGCGAGGAAGTAGCTTAAAACGTAACCGTAGGTCAAACTAAGCTGCTTGTACAAACGACCTATGCGGTCGTTTTTCGGTGGAGGCCAGTCTCCCATTAACACCGGGCTCCTTGTCTTCTCACCCATCTGTCTTTCCCAATCATACGCACGGTTGTTGCAACACAGTCCAGAGCCCGAGGTTACTGCTGGAAGTGGCTAATCCCGGAGTGTTTTGCAACGGAGGGCCAGCCTGTAAGACCTTCCCTCCTCCACGCAATTTAGCCCCTGATTAAACACTTCATCTCCACGAGCATTCCTGGGGCCAAGCATTTCTCCTCCGCTGAATGACTGTATGCATTCACTCCGAGAAGCCTTTGGTAAAGTCCTGTAGCTCTGAATAGCTCTCTGGAGGGTTGGCAGGAGAGTGAGGAAACGATTGGGGGGGGGAGGGGGAAATAGTAGGAAAGCAGAGATGAGCACAGTATCTGGGGAGGGAGAGAGAGAGACTAGACTTTGTGGGCTTATCTCTTCTCTCCTGGTTTCCCTTCCAGTGTCTGGATGAAGGGAAAAGGCTTTGGGAAAACCCCCGAGGCTGAAGAGACGATTAGACCAACCAGCTCCCAATCAATTTGCCATGTCTATCTCCAACAAAACGCCGGGAAATACCGTCTTCTGATTCAAGGATCAGCTGCATCCACACACTCCGTTTCTTCAGTTTCGGAAAGACAACGGCTTTGTGTAAGGCTCGTGTAACTAACATCTGAAGTGATATTTGTGAGCTTGTCAGTGATTTTCACTGGAAGGTGTGCACAGTCAGAAAAGGTGTAGTTGGCATGACTGCCCTGAAAAGAACTAAATTAAAACAAATGAAAACGAATTTAAAATGTCCTTTCTAATATAGGGCAAACGTACATCATCCATTATCCGAACCGCTTATCCTGCTCTCAGGGTCTCGGGGATGCTGGAGCCTATCCCAGCAGTCACTGGGCGGCAGGCGAGGACACACAAATATGCCAAATCAAATGTGGGCCTTTTTTGGCAAAGATGCAGTGCTCTGGGCAACATGTAATCTGGATGTGACCCTGAAGTGGCCCGTGTGGTAAATGGTGAATATGGCCCAAATATCAAAAAACAAATATGGGCCACCTTTGGCAAAGATGTGGCACATGTGGCATTGCTATGGCTTGGTTCTGGCCCAGATCTGGCAAACAGGAGCAGGCCGCTCAAGTGCCATCATTCCATGTGGTATGTGGGCCGGATGAAGTGTCGAGTGTGGGACGGGTCCGGGCCACAACAATTTTGCTATCTGGGCTGGGCTCGAACCCAGATCCTTCTTGCTGTGAGCCGACCGCGGTAACCACTGCGCCACCGTGCTGCCAATGGGACATACTATACCGCTTTGAAAACCGAACCAGTTTTCTCTCAGCTCTTAGCAGTGCACTTGAAGGATAGTCTGTAGATGCGAAACACCTCATGAACCCGGCCTCAACTCACCCACCCAATCTGACATTATTCCCACGTTTAGCTGTATCATCTGTGTAGACGTGTTTATTAGCGAGTGCATCTGAAAATATACACGGTTGTAAGTTATTCAAGATTTTCTACTTTCCTTTTAATTGACATTAGAATCCATATTGGTAAGAAAAAAAGGCAAGACTATTTATGCTGTACCCACCCCCACCCCCACCCCCACCACAATCTCTCTTAGTCTCTCCTTTATCACTTGGTATTGTCCGTGTGACTTCATTCAATGTAGGATTTCACAGAAACTCGATGGACAGAGATGCAAGACGTTCTCTATCACCTTTAACCTGCTCAAACAGATCACTCTTTAGATAAAGGTTTTTAAGTGTTTCTGATGTGTCAGCTTGTTCTTCTGGGTTGTCGGTTCACCCGGTTTGACTGTTAATCAGTCTACTGAATAGGAGTTATCATCACACATCTGTCCCAAATACATGGCCTAGTAGGGGCCTACTAAACCTGCTACTAGGTTTAGTAGGCCCCTACTAGGCCATGTATTTGGGACAGATGTGTGATGATAACTCCTGTTCAATACACTGATAATGGTCAAATCGGCTGGTCGGTTAGCTAACAATATGATTTAGACAAACTTCAGCTCAGCTGAAACTGCTGCAAAAGCGTCTATTTTACGACGTCTTAAGCATCCAGTCAGCATATGATGTAAATAATATGTAACCACGGTTACTCAAATGGAATACAAGCAGTCAACATTACGCCTCCTTTCAATGACAAACTCAAGACAATGATGCCAAGTTCACACCAAAGTCACACAACAGCTGCATTCCACATTTATGACTCTATGCATCCTTGTTGAAACGTTTATGGAGACAGAAACGTTTCATCATCATCTAAGTGACCTCTTTAGTCTCAACTGTCTGCAGGTGTCCCCACCGTTATAAACAATACAGTGGTATAATGACCCAAACCAACGATCAGTTTCATATGCAAATAGGCGGGACCATTAATTAGACTTACAATGGCCATGTTGACTATTCACAGAGGATTTGGGAATAGTTGCAATCGCAGCAGTCTTAGACATCCGGAGGGAGCTCGGAGTAGAGCCGCTGCTCCTTCGCATCGAAAGGAGCCAGTTGAGGTGGTTCGGGCATCTGATCAGGATGCCTCCTGAGCGCTTTCCTTTGGAGGTTTACTGGGCACGGCCAACCGGGAGGAGACCCTGGGGTAGACTCAGAACTTGCTGGAGGGACTACATGTCCAATCTGGCCTGGGAATGCCTTGGGATCCCCCAGGAGGAGCTGGAGGGTGTTGCTGGGGAGAGGGACGTCTGGAGTGCCCTACTTAGCTTGCTGCCACCGTGACCCGACCCCGGAGAAGTGGCTGAAGAGGAGCTGAGATGAGACGAGACAGCATTGTAAGATGGTGACAGATGTACTCTTAGCCCCCTGTTCAGGGATGCTCATTCCCTCTTCACATAGATGGCCTATTTAACTCCTCGTTCAAACCAGCATTCCTCCCTATCAAGGATGTGCACATCCGGGGCCTCCGGGTAGTGTAGCCATCTATTCCGTTGCCTACCAACACTGGAGTCGCTGGTTCGAATCCCTGTGTTACCTCCGGCTTGGTCAGACATCTCTACAGACATAATTGGCCATCTCTGCGGGTGGGAAGCCAGATGTGGGTATGTGTCCTGTCGCTGCACTAGCGCCTCCTCTGGTCAGTCGGGGCGCCTGTTCGGGGGGGGGTACTGGGGGGAATAGCGTGATCCTCCCACATGCTATGTCCCCCCTGGTGAAACTCCTCACTGTCAGGTGAAAAGAAGCGGCTGGTGGCTCCACATATATCGGAGGAGGCGTGTGGTAGTCTGCAGCCCTCCCCGGATTGGCAGAGGGGGTGGAGCAGCGACCGAGACGGCTCGGAGGAGTGGGGTAATTGGCCAAGTACAACTGGGAGAAAAGGGGGGGGGGTGTGCACATCCTCATCCTTGAAAGAGTGGCCGCTGGCCTGTAGATGGGTGTAGACTGTGGAGTCCTGGCCTGACGAACACAGAAGCTCTACCTCGTCACTTGGATGAGCCATGAAATGTTTCTCCCACAAAACGTTGTGTCCAGATGAACCGATTTAAACTTTCTTGGGTTTCCTGGATTATTGAGCACGCATCCAGACAATGAACAGAACCTCCTCGTGAATGAGCGGCCACCTGAGATGTGGACAAAATGAATCAGAGGCAAGGACTGGAACGCCCCGGAGACACAAGAGAACAGCATCTCCTTCTCGTCTCCGAGGCTGCTCAATAGCGAGACGGTGCCAGAAAATGAAAGCTTATAGCATCGGTAAGAGGGTCAACTGTCCAAAGTAACGGGGAGTGCAGAGGAGAGGTGAAGAAGAGAGGGCAGGCAGGGTGGAGTGGGTGGAGAAGAGTGTCAGGGTTGATTTGTGACAGAAGGGAAGGTTTACAAGATGGTTGTGAGACCAGGAGGAGGAGCTGGAGGCGGCAGAATTGAAGATACTAAGATTTTCATTGGGAGTGACGAAGAAAGAACGAGTATATTAGAGGGACAGCTCAGGTTGGACGGTTTGGAGACAAAGCAAGAGAGGCGAGATTGAGATGGTTTGGACATGTGTGGAGGAGAGATGCTGGGTATACTGGGAGAAGGATGCTGAATATGGAGCTGCCAGGGAAGAGGAGAAGAGGAAGGCAAAAGAGGAGGTTTATGTATGTGGTGAGGGAGGACAGAGGAAGATGCAGAGGACAGGAAGCGATGGAAACGGATGATCCGCTGTGGCGCCCCCTAACGGGAGCAGCCAGAAGTAGTAGCAGTAGCAGTAATAACAGTAGTAGTAGTAGTAATAACAGTAGTAGTAGTAGCAGTAATAACAGTAGTAGTAGTAGCAGTAATAACAGTAGTAGTAGTAGTAGGGGCCTTCTCCGTGTAGGACTTACACGCTTCAGCTGCTGTGATGCTGGCGTGATACGGGGTACAGCATGTGTCCTCTAAGAGACGTGTGCTGCACATCAGCCACGTTCGCCACTGCCAGCTTCCGTCACTTTGACAAGCCGCGGGACCGCTGGCACGGCCGCGGCCTCCGCGGCTCCGCCGCAGGGATGAGCAAACCACACGGCTTAAGAGGCACGGCTCCTCCGCAGGACTCCATTCCTGAATAAATATCATTACATTCGGACAAACACACTGAAATTGGCCTTTCAGAGAAAAGAGAGAGACGGCAGAGAGATGTGAGCCTGTGTATGATGAGTAAGTGGTGTGTTCCTTCCTCCCTCTCTCTTTCTCTCTTTCTCCGTCTGTCTGTCTGTTTCTCTCTATCTGTCTCTTTCTGTCTGTGTCTGTGTCTCTCTCACTTTAACTCTCTCTCTTCTCTCTCGGTCTGTCTCTCTCTCTCTCTGTCTGTCTGTCTGTCTCTCTCTCTCGCTGTCTTTCTTTCTGTCTCTCTCTCTCGCTGTCTTTCTTTCTGTCTGTCTCTCACTCTCTCTTTGTCTCTTTCTCTCTGCCTGTCTCTGTCTGTCTGCCTCTCTCTCTCTCTATCTGTCTCTTTCTGTCTGTGTCTGTGTCTCTCTCACTGTAACTCTCTCTCTTCTCTCTCGGTTTGTCTCTCTCTGTTTGTCTGTCTGTCTGTCTGTCTCTCTTTCTGTCTCTCTCTCTCTCGCTGTCTTTCTTTCTGTCTGTCTCTCTCTCTGTCTGCCTCTCTGTCTCTCTCTCACTCTCTCTTTGTCTCTTTCTCTCTGCCTGTCTCTGTCTGTCCGCCTCTCTGTCTCTCTCTCACTCTCTCTTTATGTCTCTCTCTCTCTCTGCCTGTCTCTGTCTGTCTCTCTATCTGTCTCTCTCTCTCTCTATCTGTCTCTTTCTGTCTGTGTCTGTGTCTCTCTCACTGTAACTCTCTCTCTTCTCTCTCGGTCTGTCTCTCTCTCTCTCTCTGTCTCTCTCTCTCGCTGTCTGTCTCTCTGTCTGTCTCTCTCTCACTCTCTGTCTCCTTCTCTCTGCCTCTCTCTCTCTCTATCTGTCTCTTTCTGTCTGTGTCTCTCTCACTGTAACCCTCTCTCTTCTCTCTCGGTCTGTCTCTCTCTCTGTCTCTCTCGGTCTCTGTCTGTCTGTCTGTCTCTCTTTCTGTCTCTCTCTCTCGCTGTCTTTCTTTCTGTCTGTCTCTCACACTCTCTGCCTCTCTCTCTCTCTGCCTGTCTCTGTCTGTCTCTCTATCTGTCTCTGTCTCTCTGTCTGCCTCTCTCTTTCTGTCTGTGTGTGTCTGTGTCTCTCTCTTCTCTCTCGGTCTGTCTCTCTCTCTCGGTCTGTCTCGCTCTCTCGGTCTGTCTCGCTCTCTCTCTACGTTTCTCCGTCTCTCTCTGTCTCTCTCTCCAACACAGACACACACACACACAATTACTGCACTCCTTCTAAGTCCCGGTTTCCTGCGGAGCTCAGATGTCCCTGGCATCGGCTGAGGGAGGACAGCTCCACCACACTTATCTAAAATGAAACACGTGTACACACAGTTTCACTCGGGGTAACTACCTGCGCAGATTAAAAGCAAATATTTTAGGGGTCTCTGCAGCGTAGCGGGGAGTGATGTGTGTGCATGATGTTGAGCTAGCAGCGGCTTCATGCCCCACGAGGACTCTGGAGGACTGAGGACACCACTACTGGCACGACACGCTGGGGGATAAGTAAGGACTTCATATTGCTGTTTGAATTCCAAAATGTGTCATGTAGCCTACAGAAAGACTCACTGGCCGCCCGCCAGGGGGTCGGGCCCTTTAGTTGAGGGGTTAGCGACGTCGCCTCATGGTGCAGTACAACCCCGGATCGAATCCCGCAGCGGGCGGAAACATGCTCGGTTACATTGGTGGCAGTGGTGGGATCCAGAAGTGTCCGGAAGCGTGCCGATCCTCAGAAGTCTCTTTGGAGCACAGGAATAACGAAGTGCGAGGGCACTCTTCCGGGAGAGGGGGACTACTGTAACCTCCTAAAAAGACTCACTGGGTCGATCGCCAGGGCGTCAGCCTCCTTTGGTCGAGCGGTTAGCAATGTCGCCTTGTGGTGCAGTACAACCCCGGATCGAACCCCGCAGCGGGCGGAAACATGCTCGGTAGCCTAAAAAGGAAGATGGACTCGTTCTCCGTCTATGTAAATATAGTGTCAGGAATAAGGGACACGTGTTTGCCGCTACGGAACTGGATGAGGGGTCTTGGCAGTGCATAATTTGTGCAGGAGAGGTCTCATCACCTTTCAGTTTGGGACCAGCCGTGATCCACTTCCTATTTGCAAGAATCCCACACCTCGTATAGCAAGCATTAGATCTTTTTTTTGGGGGGGGGGTCCAACCTTTTTCTCCCTAATTGTACTTGGCCAATCACCCGACTCTTCTGAGCCGTCCCGGTCGCTGCGCCACCCCCTCTGCAGGTCCGGGGACGGCTGCAGACTACCCCCTCCTCCAATATGCGTGCAAGTCCTCCAGCCCATACGACCACATAGGTCGTATGTCCTCTAATACGACCCACAGGAGCGTTTCCTAAACTAGCGCCCCTACCGGCGGCAGGAGATATGCCACAGATACTTTTCGCCTCTGTGCATTGTGGGTTTTTATCTACTTTTTACAGCGCCTCATAGACAGGCTAATAAAGGTAAGTCGTCAGTAAATAGTGAGAAAAACTATCTGAAAACAACAGAATATGTAGTCAGTGCGTTTCTGTTTTGTTTCGCCGTCTAGTATGGTAACTACGATTGCTATTGGCGGCACGGCCGCTAGAGGTCGCTTAACTTTATAACGTAACTGTAGGTCGTAATACGCTGCTTGTACAAACGACCTATGGGGTCGTTTTTGGGTGGACAGTCTCTACAGCTCGATGGCGTTTTAAGCCCCCAACGTACTCTTCAAGGCAGCGCTGCATGGAAGGCACTCCCCGCCCCCTAAAGTTTCAGCCAATCACAGCACTGTTTAGGGTTAGGGTTAGCGCCAGTGCTGTGATTGGCTGAAACTGTAGGGGGCGGGGAGTGCCTTCCATGCAGCGCTGCCTTCAAGAGTATGTTGGGGGCTTGAAACACCATCGAAGGTCTCTACATGTGGAGTCGCCAGCCGCTGCTTTTCACCTGACAGTGAGGAGTTTCACCAGGGGGACGTAGCTTGCGGGAGGATCACGCTATTCCACCCCAGTTCCCCCTCCCCCCTCTGAACAGGCGCACTGACTGACCAGAGGAGGCGCTAGTGCAGCGACCAGGACACATACCCACATCTGGCTTCCCATCCGCAGACACGGCCAACTGTTTCTGCAGGGACACCCGACCACCCCAGAAGTAACAGGGTTTTTTCCTTTTTTTTTCATCATCACACCTGCAAAATAATATTTGCTACTATGCAATACTATATTAGGCCTCATGCCTCGGAGAGAGCAGCCTTATCAGAGCCTCCTTATAGACCCTTTCCCGGCTGGTGAACAGTCATCACGTCATTTTGCTGCCAAAATACGCGGGCATACTATGCGTGACGTAGGTCATAAACGGGTCTATAGCAAAGCCCTGTTCTGTTACCTGTAGTGCTGCTCGTGCATGGATCTGCACCCTTAACCATATTTCTTTTACTTTTTATACATATCCTTAGTTTTGATAGCTAAACTTTGTGCTAAGTGAGAGCAGCACGCCCGGTCAAACATCTTGTACATAAGCACACTTGGCAGATGACGGCTGACTTTCTGTATGTTTTGTTTTCCAGAAATGAAGACAAGTGCTTATTTTCCCCATTCCCTCCGGATCTCTTGATCGCTCCGCGTCTCTCTGAGGGCAGGCGATGCACTTACCGAAAGACCACGTGGCCCTCGTGTGGGAACCACGCAGGCCTGACACTCACGCCTGCGAACCAACTGCCGCTGCTGCAGCCACATGTGCAGCGTCTGAGATGCAGCGTGGGCGCCGTGGCGGCCAAGAGGCAACTGTGATCGTTGACCCCACTTTTGTTCGTGCCTGAATAAGTGCGAGTTTGCCGGTAAATGGGTTTGATATTCCACTCCTGTTAATGGCCGGTTGCTGTTACGCTGCGTTTCAGCACGGTGCCGTACGCCAGCTTTATGTTTGTGTCATGCAGCTTCAAGTTGTTGATGGTGTATGTAGGCGACACCCAGATGGCATCCGGATGTGGGCCACTTCAGGCAATGATGCGGTACTGATGGCCTTCTTCTGGCCCTGACAAAACGGATGTGACCCTGAAGTGGCCCGTGTGGTAAATGGTGAATATGGCCCAAATATCACAAAACTAATATGGGCCACATTTGGCTAATATGTGGCACATGCGGCATTGTTATGGCTTGGTTCTGGCCCAGATCTGGCATAGAGCAGCGGACCGCCCAAGTGCCATCATTCCACGCAGTATGTGGGCCGGATGAAAGTGCCGGGTGTGGGACGGACGGGTCCGGGCCATAGCAATTTTGCTATCTGGGCAGACAGGTCTGAATCCTGGGGCCCAACATAGGTTCAGAGTCCACAGGGTTCATGAAAAATATATGTATCTGAAAATCATGCCATCAGCCAATTCCTGCTCTCCGCGGTCCACCAGCCTTGATGGCGCCTTGATATTCATTCATTCATTCATTAAGTGTCCTTTATTAATCCCCTTGGGGAAATTCAGTGACTGCAAATTAACCCATCCTAGCTGTGATCTGTGTAGCTAGGAGCAGTGGGATGCCGCCTTCATGCTGTACCCGGGGACCAACTCCAGCTCTTTTCCCATTGCCTTGCTCAGGGGCAATGGGACGCTAGAGCCTATCCCAGCAGTCATTGGGTGAGAGGCGGGGAGACACCGTGGACAGGCCGTCAGGCCATCACAGGGCCGACACACACACACACACACACACACACCTAGGGACAATGTAGTACGGCCGAGTCACCTGACCTACATGTCTTTGGGCTGTGGGAGGAAACTGGAGCCCCCGGAGGAAACCCACACAGACACGAGGAGAACATGCAAACTCCACAGAGGACAACCCAGGACCACCCCCAGGGTTGGACTACTCTGGGGCTCAAACCCATCTGAACCCATCTGAGAATACTTTTTCTTTTTCTGACTGCACATTTACACTAGATTACCGGATATGACCCGCATTACTTTCACAGTAGGTTACTTTCGTTTTTACAGTAAATTATTGTGAAATGACAGCTGGATACCGCGTCCTCACAGTAGTTATGCCATCAGATTACTGTGATTTAGCAGTAGGCTCCTGTACAATCCCGGATGCTGGAGCCTATCCCAGCGCTGGGATAGGCTCCAGCATCCCCGCGACCCTGAGAGCAGGATAAGCGGTTCAGATGGATGGATGGATGGAAACCGGAGCACTCGGAGGAAATCCACCGCAGACACGGGGAACACATGCAAACTCCACACAGAGGACGACCCCCGGGTCATATCATATCATCAGGGTTGGACAACCTCGGGGTTCGAACCCAGAACCTTCTTGCTGTGAGGCGACAGTGTTAACCAAAAGGCCAGCGTGCCGCCCATATATGACGTATATGATATGGGAAAGGAAGGGGAGGGGGGGTCCATCACATCAAAAAATACAAAATAAATGTGTTTGGTTTTTTTTGGGGGGGGGGGTTGCACGTTGCACGTTTTTTGCATGTTGCATGTTTTGCACGTCGTTGCATGTTGCGTGTTTTTTTGCATGTTGCACGTTTTTTTGCATGTGGAGGTGAATAAAATGTCAACGTGGCGGCCGGTTAATGTGTGATTTCCAGGCCTACTGACAAACGAACAGCATATTCATCCACATCATTCAGATGTTTGACTTGAGAAACGACCCACCTCAGAGGTCACAGACCACATACGCCACAGAGCATATGAGAAACAGTTGCATCCAATCAAATGCCACATAACGACCATCTCAGGCCACACAGAAACAAATGGGTCAAGTTCCACTGCTGGAGCGTTTCTGACTGAATTAGCCAGATAGTTCAGTTCCTCCTGCCCTTTCATCGCCAGAACACATACTGAGGTGGTTCCGAGTTTCACCAATCGTGGAAAACTCTGAAACGTTGTGATGTCAGCGCATCCCCCCCCAATTCAACCTCATAGATGCAGCTGTGGGTGCAACACTAACAATTCAACATCTGTTCGCAATACTGGGTATTTTCCGTCTGGAGATTTATCTTATATTGAATCTGTGTCACAAAAAGGCCGTCTACCCTCCTGCTGACTCGCTACAACGACTGACGGTTCCCGTCTCAGTCAATAAACCGGAAACCAGCAGCTTTAGCTGTCAAAAACGACTTTTTTAGATTTAAGAGTATATAATGAGCAATTCAGTCAAATAATTAATCATCTGAAGGTACTTGAAAAGCTACTACATCAAGCACACCTTAAGACAATCACCGTTCAATTATTATTTTGTTTTTTGTGTATACATCATATATATATATATATATAATTGTTTTATGTGTATACATCATTATGTAGATATATAAAATTGTTTTGTGTATACAGTCATATTAATATAAAGAGACATATATATACATGTACGTATGTTTGTAAGTATGTACAAATATATATACATATATTTTCATATATACACGCATATATGCTATACATATACGTACATTTATACATTTATACATGATATGTACCGACCTTCAAGATCACCGCCCACTTCCGAGTTGACTGATCACTGCCAGCTGTTTCCAGCTTCCGCCTTCGTGAGCGGCGGCTTCGTGAGATCGATAACTTTTATTATTTTTTTACTAGTTCTCTATATTCTGCCCTAACCTCCTCATTTTGTTCTGATTTAGCTATTTTCTGTGCTTAGTTCACTTATTGCTAGATTCTCTAGTTTCTTTCTTATATGAATCTTGTGTTTGGTAGGTAGCTTCTTGTTCCCAGTTTGTTACTAGCTTTGAGCTTAGCCTAGCTTAGCAGTTAGCTCTATTACATTTGCAGTCAAAGCAGCCTCGTTAAAACGATGGTTTGTGGTGACTGCTCCGTAGTTACAGACAGGTTGTCTCTACTAGACAGACGTGTCCGTGAGTTAGAGCAGCTGCTTTCGGCTAGGATTACGTTAGATGTGACGGGCACTCCAGATAGCCTTAGCCCCGAGCCTGACAGCAGGCCTGCCGTGGTTAGCACTAGCTGGAAAGGCTTAAAAAAGCAAGCCATCGGTCGTGTGGCCTGGTCTGCAGTCACCTCTTAAGTTTTAAGACAGCTGTGGTTAAACCTCTACTTAAAAAACCGCATCTTAATCCAGGGTCTCTTAATAACTATCGACCAGTCTCTAATCTTCCGTTCTTCTCTAAAGTACTAGAGAGAGTTGTGTATCAACAACTTTCAACCCATATAAAAGAAAACCATCTATATGAATCTTTTCAGTCGGCTTTCAGGCCCTGTCACTCCACTGAAACTGCTCTGACCAGAGTGGTAAATTATCTTCTACTGGCTATCGACTCTGATTCCACTTCTGTGCTTCTACTACTGGACCTCAGTGCAGCCTTTGACACCATTGATCACTGTATACTTTTAGATAGATCAAATTGTAATTTTGGCGTCTCTGGCTTAGCTCTCTCTTGGCTTAAGTCCTACTTATCTGGAAGAACACATTGTGTCTGCTATAATAATATATATCAAAATTTTCTGATGTTAAATATGGTGTGCCTCAGGGCTCAGTTCTTGGCCATCTACTTTCCTCTCTTTACATTACACCTCTTGGCCAAATTATACGCAGTTATGGAATAAATTTCCATTGCTATGCTGATGATACTCAGCTGTATGTGCCTATAAGGGCTGATGATCATACTCAATCACTAACTTAGAGGCCTGCTTGGCTACTGTGAAAAACTGGATGTCACTTAACTTTCTGCTTTTAAATCAGATAACAATCGACAACTCTGTGGTTTCACAAAGTGTGGCAGCCAAAAATCTTGGGAGTTAGGTTTGATCCCAGCCTTTCCTTTGATAAGCACATTAAAGAAATCACCAAGACTGCCTTTTTTCACTTACGTAACATAGCTAAAATTCGGTCTTTTCTCTCCATGACTGATGAAGAGACTCTAATACATGCATTTATTTCATCCAGACTTGATAACTGTAATGTTCTGTTCTCAGGTCTGCCACATTCTAGTACTAAAAGTCTTCAGATGGTTCAGAATGCTGCTGCTAGAATCCTAACCAACTAAAACTAGGAAATTTGACCATATTACACCAATTCTTGCCTCCCTTCATTGGCTTCCTAACTATGTTAGATCAGAATACAAGGTGCTTCTGCTGACTTATAAAATCCTAAATGGGCTGGCCCCATCCTACCTGTCTGATCTCCTTAAACCTTACATGCCATCTCGAGCACTTCGTTCTCAAAATACAGGGCTCCTGTGTGTACCCAAAGTTAAAAAGAAGTCAGCTGGTGGCAGCAGGGCCTTTTCCTATCGGGCTCCATTGTTGTGGAATAACCTGCCTGCTGCCATCAGACCATCAGAGTCTGCTGAGTCCTTTAAATCCAAACTTAAAACTCATCTTTTTGCCTTAGCTTACAAGTAGTTGCCTTTAAGTTGAGTGCTTCACAACCTGTACTGGATGGCGGGTTGGTTTTCTGTCTCAATGAATTTACCAACCACTGTTCTGCCGACGAGATTATCAAGTGTAGATTACAGAGTATAGATTATGACTAGTTGATGACTTAACTGATTATGACTAATGACTATTGCAAACTGTTCTCTTCTCTAACATGTCTTTTCTCTCTCTCTGAATGATGTCTTCTCCTTTCTCTTTTTCTGTGTTTGAACGGTGTCATGCGAGTCTCCCTTGTGTGCACGTGCAGTCGGTTCTCCTCCCAGGTCTCCGTGGTGATGGTGGTCGCCATTTGGATGCTGCCTGCCCTTCCTCTCCTCTCATAAGTTTTTTTTTTTTACATGATGATGCTGGTCACGTGGCTTGGGTCCCGGACTGCTCCGTTGGCATGTGGACACTGCTTGGCATCCTGCACATCATGTTCTTCATAAATTTTAGGTCCATTATGATTCTGTTATCCTCTTTCAATGTTGTATTGTGTAAATTGTGTGAACACAACATCCATTGCAGGCTGTCCATCTTGGGAGAGAGATCCCTCCTCTGCTGCTCTCCCTGAGGTTTCTTCCTATTTTTCCTCCCTGTTAAAGTCTAAGGACAGGATTTTGTGTTGCTGTTAAGCCCACTGAGGCAGATTTGTAATTTGTGATACTGGGCTATACAAATAAAACTGAATTGAATTGAATAATAGTATGTATATATGTATGTATATACATATAGTACATATAGTCAGACAGATAGATATATATATATATATATATATATATATATATATATATATATATATATATATATATATACACATACATACATACATACATGCATATGTGTGTGTGTGTGTGTGTGTGTGTGTGTGAATATATATATATATATATATATATATATATATATATATATATATATATATATATATATATATATATATATATATATATATATATATATTAGCAGGATGTGTCACTTTGGATTCGCCTGCAACTCATTAACACATAGTTTATAGATTAATTTCATGATTAGAGTAGTTATATGCAAATGTGTAAGTTTTAATTATTAAATCAGTAATAAAAATATGTGGGATAATAATGTGATGTAATAAATCACCAATGAATGTCACACATATATTTGTCAGTTTGTAATGGAAACGTGTTTCCGTGCGAGGCTTTTGGACACAAAGTCTCATAACGACCTTCTCAGACCGCCGTCCAGTCATCGGAGACCGATTTACCTCCGAGACCGTCCTCTCAAACATGAAAGCCACTACACTTACATTCTCAGCCCTTTCTGTGCAACATTTTTTTTTTAAACCTGTCAAAATAAATGAGGTGCCGTGCACCTGCTGCGATACCAGTGTAGCCGGGCTGCAGTCGGTTAAACTTACTTTCCTGCTAGAAATACTTTTCATCAAATCTCAGCGTTGTTGCTAGGCACAGCTGTCCATCATGCAGGAGGGCAGAGAGGTTTTTAGAATAACATATTCTGAAGCAGCCCATCCTGACATTAAGTCTTGGTCTTCACATGCATAACACGAACCTGTAACACTATATATATAAATATATACATATATATATATATATATATATATATATATAGTATATATATGGAAGACAGTTCAGAGATGCTATTAAAAAGACATGCATGAGGAATTTCCCAGTGCACAGCACGTATACAAATACATTTACACAGGAATACAAACAGTTTAACCAGCGGTCTGGCACTCGGCTTATCTGACACATCACATTTTTGCCTTTCATGGTTTGCCAACACTTCATCCCAGTCGTCCAGTACCATGCAGCATACCCATGAGATCCCCCCCCTCCCCCCGCTCAGATACTCATAAATACACGGGGAGGGAGGTTAATTAGACACAGGGGTTCCTCATTGGCTGGATGAGCCAGCATTGACTGTTCCTGCGTCCAAGCTAATCCTCAAACCACGCCTGCGCCTGCCATGAAAATGCAGTTTACAGGTATGTATATTTAAAAGGGTTTGTATGAAGCAAGATGCAACGACTGCGACAGTGGAATAATCCTAAATTCTTGAGGCACCCGATTTACAAATAACCTGTTAGGTAGGAGTTCAAGTGTGGCAACTACACCCACACGACAATCCTGGGACTAGAGCGTACAATACACATTAGATAACTACAACGACAATGAATAAACGGCTGAAGAGAGAGACAGAGGGATGTGTAAAATTAACTGTAACAACTCTGATTAACGGGATTGTCATATCTAATCCCTCAGCAGTCACAGTGCACAAAGTCAAGTCAAAGTCAAAGTATCTTTATTGTCCCTTGCAGGGGAATTAGTTTGCAGCCAGTATAAAAACTCTCACACAAAGACAAAACACGCAAACACCAAGGCGGAACTGACAACAGGACACAGTGGGCAAGGAGAACCAAAGTAGGTCAAATATAAAATATAAAAAATATATAAATATAAAATATACAAACCAAGGAAACTAGCGAACAGCAGACAACAGATAAATGCTATCTACTATTTAACAACTGGATGGCAGTGGGGACAAAAGAAGCCCTGTATCTCTTAGTCCTAATACAGGGCATCCTCAACCCACGACCTGAGGTAACGGCTCAAACTCTGGCCGAAGGGGGTGACCTTGGCACTCCAGAAGGGAAGCAGCCTTTCTGAACACCCTCCTGTTATAAAGGTCAGTATGCTGGGCTTGACTTCTGCCTGAAATCTTGCTAGCCCATTTGATGAGTCTATCAAGCTGTTTTTTATTGGCCAGAGTCAAGTTATCAAACCAAGCCACAATACAGTACATTACAACTGTTTCAACAAAGCTTGTATAAAAGAGAGTCATCATCTGGGAGGAGACACTACATGTCCACATGTTCCTCAGGAAAAACAGTCTTAGTTGGACCTTCGTTGGTGTGGAAGCAAAATGAGTTTCAAAGCATAATTTTTTGTGGAGAACAACCCCCAGATATTTGTAGCTGTCCACAAGCTCAATGTCAGCACCTTTAATGCTGGTTGGCACAGGACTAGGGGGGAGTCTTTCTAAAGCGGATTGCCATGTCTTTAGTTTTAGACACATTTAAGTGGAGAAAGGAGTCATCACACCAAGACACAAAATCATCCGTGTTGTTCCTCCTCCCCTTCAAGAAGACTTACAATCACTGAATCATCCGCAAATTTGAATATGTGTCTATTGGTATGGTTGCTATAGCGACAGTCATTAGTGTACAAGATGTAGAGTAACGGGGAGAGGCAACAGCCCTGAGGGGAACCGGCTGAAGAGTACAGCTGATTGGAAAAGCAGCCATTAACCCTCACACACTGGGACCTATCAAGAAGTCCAGTATCCAGCCAACTAGATTAAGACCCAGTTTGAAAAGATGAATTAGCTTTTCTGCTAACAGATGTGGCTGGATTGTGTTAAAAGGCTGAGGAGAAATCTATAAACAACAGCCTGGGATGAGCATTTGTCCCCTCAAGATGGCGGTACAGAACATTTAAAAGTGTTATTGTGGCATCTCGTACACCCCTGTAACGTTACTTTATTAGAATGTGAGAAGAGTACTTTTATTTTGAAGTTTATTTGCTCCCTCTAGCCTTCCTCACGTGACTTTAATTCAGGAAATAGTTTGCCGTCTGGTAGTCATGGTAACAGTACAGTCCAGCTTTCCATGCGGAGTTTCATATGTTTGCCCAGCTCCTGTGTTTATTACTTCTATCTACGTTTGTGCCTTGGAGAGCATCGTCTGTAAGTTCAGTTGTGACATTATTTAAGTGCTCGATGATGTCCGTTATAAGAACGTCGTTGTATTCATGTTGATATGAAAATAGCTATGTGTAACGTTAGCTTCTCCCATTTTCTTTTAGCTAGTTAGCCAGCCAGGCTTTCGGTTGCTAGTTAGCTGTGTCAGCTCCGTGGTAGAAATGTCACGTTATTCTGTCTGCCCGTATTCCGCCTATATTATAGCATACTGATCTATGTTATATGTACATTATTTACAATTAGTTCATAAGTCATGTGTGATTTCGTAATTCCTAGGTTACGTACAGCTATTTACATGCAGTTATGTAGCCTACAATTATTATTTACATGCAGTCATGTGCAGTTATTTACATGTGTTATGTAGTTATGTCACAGACATGTGATAACATTTTATAATTTGTGCGATGTTTATTGAAACATTCTTCCTCTGTATTGCCCCCCTATACAGTTTTACAAAAAAGGTTTGAATTCTCAAAGTTCTTCAGTAAAGTTCCTCAACTTGGATCGGGACTCTATTTCTTTGGGATTCTTCATGTTGGCTATGTGTCGGCCTGTTTATACATGGACACAAACACGTAGGACAGAATAACACGTAGGACAGAATAACCCCCTATCGGGCCTGTATGCAAATTGCAGTGGATCAAGGGATTTCTCCACCTGCGATAAAAGCTCGTTTTTAATGAGCTTCTCAAATATCTTCATGATTAGAGGAGTCAGCGCTACTGGTCTATAGTCATTTAATGTCACAGGGGTTCTAGTCTTGGCAACTGGTACAATTGTGGAATGTTTCCATAATTTAGGGACCCTCTGTTGCTGAAGAGATAGTGTGAAAATATTGTGAAATATTCCACACAACTGTTCAGCACAGGTTTTAAGAACCTGGCCACAGATATGATCAGATCCAAGGCTTTTGCTAGACTTGGTGACTTTGAATTGTTTTTCCCCACTTTTGATATCAACAGTCCAAGCTGGGGGAGCTCTAGCGCTGTTCTTTAGTACGCTCAGTTTGTCTGTGAAATCATGATTATCAAATCTCAAGTAAAATTAGTTTAACTCATCAGCCAATTGTTTATCTGAATTAAAACCAGTCAGAGCGCCAGTAACCTTTCTACTGGACTCTACGGTCTTCTTCCTACTGGACTCCTATTTCTAAACTTAGCACAAAAAGTAAGGAAATGTGTGTTTGGTAGATTATTTCTTTGTTGTAACGATGCTTATTGGCAATAAATCTTATATCAGGCAGCTGATTGTCAGCACCTGGGGTATCACAAGCTCAAAACAAGAGTCAATGGCAACAGCAAAATAAGCTGTTTGGCATTGGCAGAGAAGATTTGGCAAATTTTTCATGGGCGCAACCCACATACTCAGCTCTGCTGCTCATCCCACAAATGCATGTTCCTTACAAATGTGGCGCCATTTAAAAGGGAGATAAACAGGCTTTCCAACGGAATAAGATTTACTGCCAAGAAGCATTGTTACAACAAAGAAATACTCTACCAAACACACATTTCCTTACTTTTTGTGCCAAGTATAGTTGACTCCTATTTCTATGCTGGTCCCTTCATGTGGACCTACAATCACACAAACACAATGTTGACCAACATCAGACTGCATGACGCTTGGGTTTTTGAAAGGATTCATGATGACTTCAACTCGTGAAGGTAGAAGTGAAGGTACTGCATCTCATTCTGAACAGTAGTTGAAGGTACTGCATCTCACTGTGAACAGTATTTGGAGGTACTGCCTCTCATTGTGAACAGAAGTTATCGCCCATCAAGGTCATATCATGATACCTGATGCGAACACCTCCTTTTGTCCACCTCATTGTGAGAACAGCTTTTAACGTAAAACGCCGTCACCACACATTGAGCCCAAAAAAGATGCTGTGCACCAGCTGGGACATAATTTTCCTATTGAGAGAGCAGGGTCACCACACCTAGTAGGGACTCTACCATCAGTGTTGCACACGGCTTGGCTTTTTTGTTTTGCCACTGCACTCCAAGTTCAAACTAATTGAACTTTAACCGCACTGATGTTGACCTTTCAAAGTGTGTCCAGTCAGATTTTGGCTTTGTGTAACTTGAAAGAGCTCGACAGCTCCGCATGGCTCAAAAATGGGCTAGAAGCTAATGCTAAGTGTCTCAGGTTTCCCCGAGCTATTTCATTCAATCATCTTCAGCCACTTCTCCGGGGTCGGGTCGCGGTGGCAGCAAGCTAAGTAGGGCACTCCAGGCATCCCTCTCCCCGGCAATGCCCTCCAGCTCCTCCTGGGGGATCCCAAGGCGTTCCCAGGGACATGTAGTCCCTCCGGCAAGTTCTGGGTCTACCCCGGGGTCTCCTCCCAGTTGGACGTGCCCGGAAAACCTCCAAAGGAAGGCGCCCAGGAGGCATCCTAATCAGATGTCCGAACCCCCTCAACTGGCTCCTTTCAATGCAAAGGAGCAGCAGCTCTACTCTGCGCTCCCTCTGGATGTCTGAGCTCCTCACCCTATCTCTAAGGCTGAGCCCAGACACCCTACGGAGGAAATTCATTTCAGCCACTTGTATCTGCGAGCTCACCCTTTCAGTCACTACCCAAAGCTCATGACCATAGGTGAGGGTTGGAACGAAGATTGACTGGTAAATTGAGAGCTTTGCCTTCCGGCTCAGCTCCCTCTTCACCACAACAGGTACGGCACAATGTCCACATTACTGCTGATGCTGCACCAATCCGCCTGTCAATCTTTTGAACCTTATAATGACCTAGGACAAAAATGTCAACTGTCAGACAGGGCTACCAGTTTTGGTTTCCTGTGCTGTTAACGATACAGCTAACGAGTACTAGCAATTTAAGCTACGCTGCTGGTTAAGCTAATGTTCACTTGTCAGTGCTTGCTGCTATGGGCCCAACTAAGAAGCATATGTAACTAGGAAGCTGCTCATCACATGCGGGCCTCAAAACTGACTTTTTTCCTTCCATCCTGGTACTGTTCCCAACTCTATCAATTCTCCCAAATTCAAATTTATCATCCCAAAGCTGGAACTCAGTTTCTATGTCTGTACTCCACAATTAAAAACTGATAACAGGACAAACACAGGGCAGCTACTCGTGCCCTTAGTCTGAGTCCATGAACAAGACACTGCAGGGAAAAAGGCAGCGAAGGTGAAACAAGTGAACTTGCAAAAGGAGTAAATTTCAGTGCATGATAGCTCAGACTGGCGCAACATCTTTCACATCTTGTGTCTTATCATTTGGAGGGTACAGGGGTTTTTTTTGTATTTCAGGGGCATTAATCACTAATTCGAGAGCAGGGATTGCAAAACAGCATTGATATACAAAAAAAAATAAGAGGACAGATTTCCATATCAACTTTGTTTTTGTACTATCCGACCCCTGCTGAGCCGCTGAGACCTTAGTTGAAGAAAAAAAATCAAGAAAAAAGAGCCTACATTGCCAATCCAAATGCCCACTGTAGTCTGGATCTGCATGATTAATCTCCTAATGTACTCCTTAAACAATGCCAATAACACATTTTTGAAATTAATACACATAGTTAAGACTTCACTGACAGGCCAAGCTGCTCGCATTGCATGTGCATGGCCGCCCGTCTGCTATCGATGTGGCAGAGCACACTTAACAAAAAGGCAAACAGAATAAAGATCACAATGTCTGCAAAACACATCACCCAAAATTATCGTACTGTCGAAACCCCCCACATATCAGCAACGAAGATCCTGTACAGGTACGATGGACACATAACTGAGGGGGCCGCAGTGGCTCAGGAGGTGGAGCAGGTCATCAGTCCTCGGCTCCTTGGAAAAAGTGTTGAGGTGTCCCTGAGCAAGAACCTAACCTCTAGAACCTAACCTCTAGAACCTAACCTCTAGAACTTAACCTCTAGAACCTAACCTCTAACAGCTCCTGGTGAACTGGCTGTTACCTTGCATGTTTTTTTCTTGGTGGGGGGGGGATTTTTTCCCCTTTTTTCGAACCAATTGTATCCAGCCAATTACCCCACTCTTCCAAGCCGTCCCGGTCACTGAACAGGCACCCCGACCGACCAGAGGATGCGCTAGTGCAGCGACCAGGACACATATACCCACATCCGGCTTCCCACCCGCAGACACAGCCAATTGTGTCCGTAGGGACGCCCGACCAAGCCGGAGGTAACACGGGGATTCGAACCGGCGATCCCTCTGTTGGTAGGTAACGGAGTACACTGCTACACCATCCCGGTCACCTTGCATGGTTGACACCACCGTTGCCCCATGAGTGTGTGTCTGTGCGTAAATATGTGAGGCATTAATTGTAAAGCACTTTAGAAAAAAGCTTTTTATGAGTGCAGTCCATTTAGCATTTACATGACTGTTTATGAGAGACCGGCCACATGGCAGAGTGCATTTACGAGAAACGGGGGAGGGAGAGTAGGGCAGGCTGTTTTACCATCTATTCATTTGAAGCCGCTAGTTGCTAAAAATTAAACCCCAGTACTTATTTTGTTAAACATTAGACATTGTTGTTAAGTTACTAGTACGAAAAATAAAAGAACTAGTGTATACTGGGTTGTTACCCTGCAGTGGCCTGGTGGCCTGTCCAGGGTGTCTCTCCGCCTGCTGCACAATGGCTGCTGGGATAGGCTCCGGCATCCCCGCCACCCTGAGAGCAGGGTAAGTGGTTTGGATAATGGATGGACGGATGGTAGAGAAAATGAGGTATTAGTAAATAAAAGAACTAGTGGTAATGGAATTGTTACTTGTAAAAGAGAAAAGTGACTAGTCGTCAAAGTGACTAGTGACTAGGAAATTAGTTGCTAGTTCTTATTTCAATATACCGAGTATCTAAGTTTTAGCAACTAGTGGCTTTAAAATCGTGACTAGTGTCTGAAAACTAAGTACTGGTGTTTAGATTTTGGTGACTAGTGCTTTAAATGATAGAACAGCATGCCATACTGTATAGGACAACCCCACCACCTCACCTAGGTCGTCCGTCAGGACGCCCCCTATAGGGTTTCGGCTGCGCATGTTTGTTTACAGCATGGGGCGCTACATTCTTTGGCTAACTGGAGATTTTGTGCCTTTCCATTGTCGAGATGCACTGATCATCTGCAAAGCCACGATGTCCCCGGTCCATAACATCAGTCTATCGATGAATGCTCCTAGGACTACTGCTGCCCATAGGAGGAGCAGGATTTATCATCTAGGTTTGCTCCTCCAGATCCGCCGTGCTCTGCTCTGCTGTCTCCGGACGACGTTAACAGGGTCACCGCGAGGAGGGTGTGGCTCTTCACCACGCACGGACGATCATTCATCATGCAGGGGCTGTATGTTGCGCTTCACATGATTCTGGGGTGTACGGAGAGCAGTCTAGGACGCCACGAAAGGCCATGGAGGAAAGGTACTACTCCTATACTTAACCTAAGTATAGGACAACACGTAGCCTTTGCAACCACTTCACCTCGACAGTCACACTCAAGAGACGAGGACAGCAGTGCCAGCAGCGAGTCTACCGAGTGCTCCTTTGAGAGGGATGTTAAAATAAGACCACAATACAAAAACATACATTAAGCCTACGGCGGGTAAAATGACATAGCCGGGGGTCTATTATCTGTTCCATGGTTAGATGAATCATCTGTCCCTCGATTCTTAAGGGGATGAGTATCAACAGGCCTTTTGCCCATAATGAAGGGATGCGGAGGCCCTCTTAAGGCTCTGCATGACTTTCCAATTCAGCTTAATTCAATTCAGGTTCATTCATGAAACACGCGCTGAAAACAGCACGCACGCCGCAGCACACACCGCCGTTCAACAAGAGCGACAAAATGAAATAAAATTTGTTCAATCGCTCCTTTACTATGCTCAGTGGCACTTTACTGCTAAAAACAAATCATCTAACACCGCAACGGCTGTCGGCAATTACTCTGGAGCCCTTCCTTATTTGACCATCATGATTCATCCATCCATTACCCAAAGCGCTTATCCTTACTCAGGATCGCAGGGATGCTGGAGCCTATCCCAGCAGTCACTGGGCGGCAGGCGGAGATATCTTTTCTGCCTCGCCTGCCGACCCTGGACAGGCCGCCAGTCCATCACAGGGCCCCCCCACACCCCCCACACACACACACATTCACACCTAGGGACAATTTAGTACGGCCGAGCCACCTGACCTACATGTCTTTGGACTGTGGGAGGAAACCGGAGCACCCGGAGGAAACCCACGCAGACACGGGGAGAACATGCAAACTCCACACAGAGGACGACCCGGGACGACCCCCAAGGTTGGACTACCCCGGGGGCTCGAACCCAGGACCTTCTTGCTGTGAGGCGACCACACTAACCACTGTGCCACCATGCCGCCCATAGTCCTTTCAATCTACTTTAAGCTCTTTCCTGTTTCCCATGAAGTAGGCCTTGTCACCGCTCCTCCTCGCGGCCTCATCATGATTATCAGTATCATTTTGTGCCATTCAACCTGCAGCTGACATTCTATGCGCTCACGATGATATGTCTGCTATGCCAATACAGTATGAGTCAAGGTAAATCTACTTTGTATACTGATTCTCCTATTCACCACCACTTGATGGTCTGAGGTGCACTTAATCTAAATGCACTCGACCTGACATGTACTCCACAGGATTGCTATGCAGCAAACGCACTTCTGCAACCTCCTACAGTACTATTACGACATGCTTATCCGACTGTGTAGTGCCATAAGATGCATGACAGGGAGGAGAGCGGAACGGCGAGGATGCAATGAATAGAGGTGACGAAGGCGCATGAGTTTAAATACTTGGGGTCGACTGTCCAACGTAACGGGGAGAGCAGGAGAGAGGTGAAGAAGAGAGTGCAGGCAGGGTGGAGTGGGTGGAGAAGAGTGTCAGGAGTGATGTGTGACAGAAGGGTACCAGCAAGACTTAAAGGGAAGGTTTACAAGATGGTTGTGAGACCAGCTATGTTGTATGGTTTGGAGACAGTGACGCTGATGAAAAGACAGGAGGTGGAGCTGGAGGTGGCAGAGATGAAGATGATAAGATCTTCATTGGGAGTGATGAAGAAGGACAGGATTAGGAACGAGTATATTAGAGGGACAGCTCAGGTTGGACGGTTTGGAGACAAAGCAAGAGAGACAAGATTGAGATGGTTTGGACATGTGTGGAGGAGAGATGCTGGGTATACTGGGAGAAGGATGCTGAATATGGAGCTGCCAGGGAAGAGGAGAAGAGGAAGGCCAAAGAGGAGGTGTATGGATGTGGTGAGGGAGGACATGCAGGTGGCTGGTGTGACAGAGGAAGATGCAGAGGACAGGAAGAGATGGAAAGAAATGATCCGCTGTGGCGCCCCCTAACGGGAGCAGCTGAAAGAAGAGCCCAATGACTGCTGGGATAGGCTCCAGCCTCCCCGCGACCCCGAGAGCAGGAGAAGCAGTTCGGATAATGGATGGATGGATGGATATTCTGCTGAAGCTGCTCATATTTCAAAATATGTGCTAGTCTGTTGTGTTGATTTACTTTTTCCAAAAACACACCCGTGTCATTAATGATTGGGACACTGTTGCTGGCGAGCTAGGTGGTCTGCTTGAGCCTGCCCCTCTGGGAAGTACCCTTTGGCAGCGATCCCAGTTTTTCACCGACGTGTTTGTCGGTTTTGCCGTCAGGTCCAGGGTAGTCAGGTACAACGACATCGCACCGGCGTGTCTTCCGTAGTGTTCATGGCGCTACCTTGACATGTTTGTGGAGAACTGCTGCACCCCGCTCTGGCGGTCAGGTGTGGAAAGAAACACTCAGCTCTTTGGCTCGATGCTAATTCTCCAATTATGAAAGCAATATCTTAAGAGCTGCAGGAGTCAGTTACTGAAAATCAATAAATTTTACTTCAACAAAATGCCTCATTTCAGGCATGCCATCTCATAGTGCTACCACTGGCAATACAGGACCAGAGGGCACTGTGGGCAAGAGACTTGGGTTGTGTTTAAAACTGTGCAGCGATTCGAAATGTTTCTAGGTATATATTGGCTCATGTATTTCACATGGAAGATGTTTTCAGATTCTACCAAAGCAAAAATCACTTTTTTTGTTACTACTTTTATTGATCCCCATGGGGCAATTCTTTCTCTGCATTTAACCCATCCTAGCTGTGTAGCTCGGAGCAGTGGGCAGCCGGCGTGCAGCGCCCCGGGGACCAACTCCCGTTTTTTCTTTCCATTGCCTCGGTCAGGAGCACAGACAGGAGTATTACCCCTAACATGCATGTCTTGTTGATGGTGGTGGTGGGGGGGAGACTGGAGCACCCAGAGTAAACCCACTGCAGACACGGGGAGAACATGCAAACTCCACACAGAGGACGACCTGGGATGACCCCCCCCCCAAGGTTGGACAACCCCAGGGTTCGAACCCAGGACCTTCTTGCTGTGAGGTGACAGCGTTAACCACTGCACCACTGTGCCACCCATTTCATCTATCTGTCTGTTAGATAGACCTACTTAATTCAGGGTTTTGTGTGTGTGTGTGGGGGGGGGGTCCTATCCCAGCAAGCATTGCATGGAAGGCAGGGTGACAGTCTGAACAGATCACCAGTCCATCACAGGACACACACAGAGTAACTCAAACGCGATTTGTAAAGATCCCCCACCGTTTGATGAAGGAACTGATGTTTAGCTCCCACTTGAAGTCCTGAGCGATGGTGATGCCTAGGAAATGGAATGACTCCACAGTGGTAACTGGGGAGTCAAACAGGATGGGCTTCTCCCGAAGTCCACCACAATCTCCACTGTCTTCAGGGGATTTAGCTCCAGGTTGTTCTAGCTGCACCAGGAAACCAGGTGGTCAACCTCCCATCTGCAAGCAGACTCGTCACCCTTAGAGATGAATCCGATGATGGTGGTGTCGTCCGCAAACTTCAGAAGCTTGGCAGATTGATTTCTGCAGCTGCAGCCATTGGTGTAACGCGAGAAGAGCAGCGGGGACAGGATGCAGCCTTGGGGGGCATTGGTGCTGATGATCCGAGGGTCCAAGACATACTTCCCCGTCTTCACTTGCTTACTCCTGCTGGTCAGGAAGTAAGTTGTCCACCTGCATGTGGAGTGGGGCACATGGAGCTGGGAGAGTCTGTCCTGAAGGAGAACAGGGCTGATTGTGTTGAATGTGGAGCTGAAGTCCACAAACAGGATTCTGGTGTAGATACCAGGACGACTGTCTAGACTGTCATGACCACACGGTTTGTCGCATTTTTATTCAGCTATTGTCTGAATAAAAATGCACAAAGCTTGCAGTTATGACAATCTAGACAGTGGACTCTTAAACCCGTCAGCTGGAACTGTGGCTAGTCATATGCATATTTTCAATTTGAGTTTTAATGAAGGAATTTTTCCTCAGTATGGAAGGTAGCTAAGGTCACTCCTCTACCGAAAAACAGAAAAGAATCATTCACTGGAACAAACAATAGGCCAATCAGTTTTGTATTTAAGCAAATTCAAAATTGCTTCTCTGTTAGCGGCATCAATTCTGACCTTCAACATGCTTATAAAACTGGCTATTCGACATGCACAGCTCTTACACACTTGACAGATGATCGGCTAAAACAATTTGACAGTAACAAATTGACAGTAAACTTTTCCAAGTATTAAGACACTACAATGCGGCGTTCCTCAAGGAAGTTGTCTTGGTCCTCTATTATACGCAGTACTTGTAAACGATATGCCACATATTTTAAAGAATGCTTGCACTGCAATTTAATGCTGACGACACTACAATATATGCATCCGCAAAGAATGCCACAGACTTGAGCAGTCTACTTCAAGATGAGTTAATGCAGATTTCTAATCGGGTCTCTGAAAATAAACTGAAACTGAGTATATCCAAAACGAAATGTCTCATTATTTGCTCAAAACATGCTCAAAGAAAGGAACACAGACGGTGTATTTCTTTGCAAGGTGCTGATATTGAACAAGTTAAGGAGGCCAGATTGCTTGGGGTCACAATAGATGAAACACTGTCTTGGGCTACTCACATTAATAATATTGTAACAAAAAGGAGCAGAAGTATTTCAATCATTAGAAGTAGTGCCTACTTTCTCACTAACACAACTACTAAGCAAGTCATACAATCCTTATTCTTGTCACATCTTGACTACTACCCAGCAATCTGGTCAAACGCATCTAAACAAGAACTAAATAAAATCCAGCAGCAATAGAGCTGCGAGACTCGCTCTGCATTGCTCAGTTAAAACCGTGGTGAAAGAATGCATAAAGAATTGTCATGGATGAGAGTCAATGACAGACTAGCTTGTAGCCCGATTCTATTTATACTATATGCTACGTAAACCTGCTTGCCTCTCCTCTCAGCTGTTGTGTTGCTTACTAGTGATGGTCATGACTATGGCACTAGACATGCCAGGAGGGGTCATTTCACCCTGCCTAAGCCCAGAACTGACGCCTTAAAAGAATACTGTAATGTACAGGATAATTACCTACGGACTTCCGCAACATTTGGCTTCAATTACCGGCAGAGTTGGATTCCAGAAGAGGCTGAGAGAATGTGTAATGCAGAAAGGGATTGTTTTAGATTAGATCTAATTTTAATGTCTGTTCACTATATTCTGTTGTTTAGTTATGTCCGCTTTATTTTAATTAATTTTTTTCTCATTTTGCGGTAATTGTTTTTGTCTAATTGGGTATGATGGGTATATTGAATTTTGTGCCGTGCGCAAAGCTGTTTGATAAGTTTAGTTTTGTGTGATGTTTCTGGTCACTGCTGTTATACTGATACATGCTCCATTTTTGCTTGTTGACTTTTAAACTGTTTGACCCCAGGAAGAATAGTCGCTGCTGAGGCAGTGATTAATGGGGATCTGAAATTAAATGAGATTAAATAAATAAATAAATACCAGGAGAGTGCAGGTGAAGGAGGTTGGAGTGGAGAGCCATGCTGACGGCGTCATCTGTGGACCTGCTGGCTCTGTATGTTAACTGTAGTGGATCCAGGAAGGGGGTTGGTGATGGACTTGAGTTGGGACAGCACAAGGCGTTCAAAAGTCTTCATCACTGCAGAGATCAGAGTAGAGTCAAGTCAATCTTATTTGTACAGCCCATTAGCACAAATTACAAATTTTCCTCAGTGGGCTTCATAGCAACACAACATCCTGTCCTTGGCTAAGGAACAACTCCCTAAAAAAAAAACCTTTAACGGGGAGAAAAAATAGGAAGAAACCTCAGGGAGAGCACCAGAGGAGAGATCTCTCTCCCCCAAGACGGACAGACGTACAATGGATGATGTGTGTACAGAATTCACAGAATACGACATTGGAAGAGGATAACACAATTGTAATGGAATAATAAAATATATGAAGAGTATGCTGAGGAGGATGCCAAGCAGTGTCAAGATGCCAGCAGAGCAGCGGAGTGACGGCTCTGTAGTCATTTAGGCCTGTGATCCTTGGCTTTTTGGGGACAGGAATAATGGTGGAGGTTTTGAGGCAGGCTGGAACCCTGCAGTCCTCAAGGGAGGTGTTACAATGTCTGTGAACACTGGAGCCAGCTGGTCCGCACAGTGTTCAAGGGGCGAGGGGGAGACGCAGCATCGGGTGCAGCTGCCTTGCGGAGAGTCTGTCTTTTGAAAAGCCTGTTAATACCCCTCTCTTGGAACAAGAGAGAAGGTGTGATGGGGGGGGGGTGTACCCAGGCTGGGAATGGGGGGGGGGTCCGTTGGTAATGGAAATGGCACAACTTAGATGTATGATAAAATGAGTCAACGCTCGCTGGAACTTGCCCCACTGACATGGCTGGCGGGTGATTTTCTGGAGATGTGGGGGTGTTTTCTGGCTCCCAGCTGATGGTGTTACCGTAAACCGAGGGCCTGCTGGAGCGGCGGTTTGAGCTAGTGAGTAGGAAATCTATCCAACGAACCCCGATTTAAGACCCTACCACGGTAAGCATCTGTCATGTCGGAGAGACCCGAGCCCCTATTTCAAGGTACAGAGGCACGAGGCATCTTCGCTCAGTTTTCACTGAGCTCAGTTTGACTGAAACATGAACATTTTAGAGCCGGAAATGGGTAAAAAGCTGAATGCCAATGCAGCAAACACTAAAATAACCCTTATCAGCGGTTTCCACTCTCTTGAATTTGAAAAACTGACATGCCAGTAACGAGATCATGTGATAAAAAGGGACAGAAACATCCTTCCATCCATCCTTTATCCAAACCACTTATCCTGCTCTCAGGGATGCTGGAGCCTATCCCAGCAGTCACTGGGCAGCATGCGGGGAGACACCCTGGACAGGCCGCCAGTCCATCACAGGGCCCGCCCCCCCCCACACCCAGGGACAGTTTAGTATGGCCGAGTCACCTGACCTACATGTCTTTGGACTGTGGGAGGAAACCCACGCAGACACGGGGAGAACATGCAAACTCCACCCAGAGGACGACCCGGGACGACCCCCAAGGTTGGACTACCCCGGGGGCTCGAACCCAGCACCTCCTTGCTGTGAGGCCACCGCGCTAACCACGGCGCCACCGTGCCGCCCAATTCCCACAGAATCGTCATTAAAAATAACGGTAAATAAAAATTAGCCAATAAGATGAAATTCACAGGTGCTAATCGGAAATCAGATGGTTAAAGTGTATTTTTAGCTCTGTTACGTCACCATGTAGAGAAGCAACAGACAGGGGCCTGGAGGTAAACTACATCACAAGTCTTTTGCTTTGGGTAAAAGTTTTCATGTCCACAAATGTCAATTAAAGAATGATTGATCCCTTTTTAGAAGCTCATAAGAACAGCAACGTTAACAGTGGGCTCATTAGATTCACGTACATTTGTTTTCCTCAAAAGGTCATACAAGCGCCTTGCACGTGTTAAAAAAATCTATCCGTACTTCCTCTCATGGCTAGTCCTCAAGACAACATGAGGCCTCGCACGCCGTGCACGTCCAGTGTTGTCAGCCGGACCGGGACCGGAGAGCCCAGCAACCTGGAGGAAGCCTTTCAGCCAACTTATTCAAAGGAAGCTGCTTGAAAAGCTCACAGCTCCTCGAGATCCACCGAGCAGGAGGTTTCTTTTGGAGCACGGCGGCGCTCCGCCCGCTTTCAAAGAGGGCGAGAATTTAAAAATAAAGTTTAGAAAGGTGAAAAAACAAAAAAAAAACCCACAGTCTTTCTGGGTGGACCAAAGAGAGCGGAGCAGAGGGCAGTATGGATGGCTATGTCGATACAGCCGGCTCTTTGTTATACGGCCATAACCGCTGCCTATCCATCCTGGGTTTGCTCCGTATCGATCACAGCCGCAAATCCTAACAACTGGTGGATTCTGTTTGGGCCGCCAGTCACACTGCAGGATACACAGGCCTTACCGCACACCGCATCATACCTCACACGGGCACGAAAGACTCTTTTTGTTTAAGCATATGGTTTTTTTGGGGGGGGGGTTGCCCCCTTTTTTCTCCCCAATTACCCCACTCTTCTGAACCGTCCCGGTCGCTGCTCCACCCCCTCTGCTGATCCGGGGAGGGCTGCAGACTACCAACATGCCTCCTCCCATACACGTGGAGTCGCCAGCCGCTTCTTTTCACCTGACAGTAAGGAGTTTCACCAGGGGGACGTAGCGCGTGGGAGGATCACGCTATTCCCCCCCAGTTTCCCCTTCCTCCGAACAGGTGCCCCGACCGGCGGGGGAGGCGCCAGTGCAGTGACCAGGACACATACCCACATCCGGCTTCTCACCCGCAGACACGGCCAATTGCGTCTGTAGGGATGCCCGACCGAGCCGGAGGTCACACGGGGATTCGAACCGGCGATCCCCGTGTTGGTAGGCAACGGAACAGACCGCGCGACTACCCGGACGCCAAGCCGGAAGCAAATCTTGACGACACCGTGGTTTCTCATCTTAACTCCAGCACCTTAATTGAGGACCGCAGCGATGCGTGTCGCTCCGTATCAGCAATCTGTTGAACCAGCACGATAAGGTTCAAGAGATCAAGAGGACTTCTGACCGCTTTCCGCCTCCACGCCCTGTTCGGGTTCATTTACAGCCGGGCAACTTCATACACATTAAGAAACTGTCTCGGTGGGGGAGTTCACAAATAAAGACTCAAAAATATGAACATTTTAAAGTAGAAAATACTCAAAAGATATTACGTCTATTAAATAGTGGCTGGATGTCTTATTCCCCCATAAAGCTACTCACTACTCCCAAAGGCACGACGACTTGTCTTAACTACAGTTACTCACAATATTACTTCAAACCGCTTAGTAAAAATGAAGGAGGACTGAAGAGTAGCAGCTGTAGAAGTGATAGTGTTGTAGTAGTAGTAGTAGTAGTAGTACGAGCCGTTGTAGTGGTTTTAATTCTAATAGTGGTCGCAGTAGTAGCGGTGGTTGTAGCTGTAGTAATAACAGTAGTAAAAGTAGTAGTAGTAGTGAAAGTAGTAGTGGTAGTAGTAATAATAGTAGTAAGTAGCAGTAAACGTAGTAACGGTTGGGCGTCTGGTTAGCGTAGCGGTCTATTCCGCTGTCTACCAACACGGGGATCGCTGGTTCGAATCCCCGTGTTACCTCCGGCTTGGACGAGCGTCCCTACAGACACAATTGGCCGTGTCTGCGGAAGGGAATCTGGATGTGGGTGTGTGTCCTGGTCGCCGCACTAGCGCCTCCCCTGGTTGGTCGGGGTGCCTCATCAGGGGGGAGAGGGAACTGGGGGGAATAGCGTGATCCTCCCACGCACTATGTCCCCCTGGTGAAACTCCTCACTGCCAGGTGAAAAGAAGCGGCTGGCGACTCCACATGTATGGGAGGAGGCATGTGGTAGTCTGCAGCCCTCCCCGGATCGGCAGAGGGGGTGGAGCAGAGACCGAAATGGCCCGGAAGAGTGGGGTAATTGGCCGGGTATGATTGGGTAGAAAAAGGGGGAGGGGGATCCAAAACAAACAAACAAAAGCAAAAGCAAAAACAAATAAAAAATAAAGACTGCAAATAATGTAAATTAAATGCCAGACGTTGAATCAGTTCTGAACACTACGTTTAGTGGGAGAAATGTTTCATCACTCATCACTTACAAGAAGAGGGTGATAGATGGTCTGAAGCTGTCCCAACAGGACAACGCTATTGACAGAATGTTGTGCCACAGCTTATACCCAGGAGAAGCTACACCTAGTCTGTATGGTTTACCTAAGATACATAAACAGGGGGCGGCATGGTGGCGCAGTGGTTAGCGCGGTCGCCTCACAGCAAGAAGGTCCTGGGATCGAGCCCCGGGGTAGTCCAACCTTGGGGGTCATCCACTGTGTGGAGTTTGCATGTTCTCCCCGTGTCTGTGTGGGTTTCCTCCAGGCGCTCCGGTTTCCTCCCACGGTCCAGAGACATGTAGGTCAGGTGAACCAGCGGTACTAAATTGTCCCTAGGTGTGAATGTGTGTGTGTGTGGGCCCTGTGTGATGGCCTGGCGGCCTTTCCAGGGTGTCTCCCCGCCTGCCGACCACTGACTGCTGGGATAGGCTCCAGCATCCCGCGACCCTGAGAGCAGGATAAGCGGTTCGGATAACGGCTGGATGGATGGACATGAACAGGATGTGCCATTACGGCCTATTGTTAGCATGATTAACTCAGTGACCTGTAACATCTCTACGTTTCTGGTATCTATTCTTAACCCGTTGCTAGGCAGTACTGAACATCACATTCAGAACACTATGGACTGTGTGGATAAGGTGAGGGACATCACTACGGAAGAGGATGAAATGGTGGTCTCTTAAGATGCTACGTCTCTCTTCACGTGTGTTCCTGTTGATGAAGCAGTAGCGCAGTCTGTATGACATTATAAAACGACCCCACCCTTAGCAATAGGACCACCCTTAACACCCTTAACCAAGTGTGTCTGCTCCTGAAACTGTCTTCAGTCCACATACTTCACATACAGGGGGCAGTACTATAGGCAGAGGCATGGGGATGCTATGGGTTCCCCAGTCTCACCTGTAGTGGCCAACCTGTATATGGAGGAAATGGAAATGAGACTCTGATGTCATATCCTGGGACACCACCTAGCCATTGGTTCAGATTTGTGGATGACACCTGGGGTAAAATTAAATCTCAGGATGTACCACATTTCACCGACCACATGAACTCTGTGGACACCACATCAAGCTCACCAGGGAGGATGTGACAGGTTAGTCTTCTTACACTGTGACATTACAGTTGGTGATGGAGGACATTTGATTGTTGATGTTTACTGTAAACCAACACATACTGATCAGTACTTAAGGTTTGACTCTCACCATCCTCTGGAGCACAAACTAGGAGTCATCAGGATGCTGGAGACCGAGCTGACAACGTCCCCACCGACACAGCGGCCGGGGAAGGGGAGAAACCCCACATTAAACAGGCCCTGGTTAAGTGTGGTCATCCTAACTGGGCGTTTGTCAAAGCCAGGAAGAGGCCCAGACAGTGCAGCAGCTGATCCAAGACAGGAGGAGGACAACAGCCGTCTAACTGTAAACCAGTGGTGATTCTGTATGTGGCGGGAGCACTGGAAAAGCTGAGATGTGTATTTTCCAAACACTGTGTCTCAGTTGCTTTCAAACCCCAAAACACGCTGCACCAGAAGTTGGTCCACCCCAAGGATCAGGTCCCCCGGCACAAACAGAGCAATATAGTGGACGCTGTTAAGTGCCAGGAGGATGCAGTGACTTGGACATCGAGGAAACTAAACAGACACTGGCCAAGAGGATGGCACAACACAGGAGAGCTAACAGATCAGACCAGGACTCCACAGTCTACACCATCTGCACCACCTGCACAGTCTGCACCACCTGCACAGTCTACACCACCTGCAGTCTACACCATCTACACAGTCTACACCATCTACACAGTCCACACCATCTACACAGTCTACACCATCTACACAGTCTACACCATCTACACAGTCCACACCATCTACAGACCAGTGGCCACTCTTTCAAGGATGAGGATGTGCACATCCTTGATAGGCAGGAACGCTGGTTTGAACGGGGAGTCAAAGAGGCCATCTATGTGAAGAGGGGACGACCATCCCTGAACCGAAGGGGAGACTAACAGCACCTCTGTCGCCATCTTACAATGCTGTGATTGCAACTGTTCCCCAATCCTCTGTGAACAGTACACATGGCCATCGAAACTCTAGTTAATGGTCACGGCAATTCGCATGTGAACCCGATCTTTGGGTTCGGTCGTTATGCCACTGTGCTGTTCATACGGGTGGGGACACCTGCAGTCAGCTGAGACTGACGTAGTCACTTAGATGAGTGATGAAACGCTCCACCCACTAAACACGTTGTGTCCAGATGAACAGATTCAACTTCTGGGATTTCCTTATCTGGATTCTTCAGCATGCATCAGGACAACTTAAAGCTAATGACTTCAGTGGTTTTCGAAACGAGGCTTTGTTTTCATGGCCAGGGGCAAAGGGATGAAGTGTTGGTGGAAAAATAATGACTGCCAGGGTAGTGCCGATAGAAGGGGGGTCACACCAGTGTGTTCACATATTTTAGCTCATTTACTGCAACTCACGTATACTTTACATTTTCCAAAGAGTGTTGTGGGGGTTTTTTTCTCCATTTTCTAAATGCATATTTAATATCGTCATTTAAAAATGCTGGTTGGTTTCTTTTTTTAACTGACTTTTCATCAGAACATTCATGAATACAGACAAATTCTGCAACAAAAAAAAAGGTGTTTGGCATCGATTAAATAAACAACCCTAAGCATTTTTTCTTGTTTTTCCATTTGCCCTACCAGTACACAAATCTGGATTTAGATAGTAAATTAGAGTTAACGAACATAGATACGGTTAACAAAAGCACCAAGATTAACAAAAAAATGAATAAATTAATTAATAATAAAACCTAAAGGAGGAAAAAAAAAACCCAAGAAAGCGGTGAGTAAGAGGTTATGAACATACAAGGGTTGTTCAGAGAAGCTTGTGGCACAAGAGTCAATGGGAGGGGGGGGTGAGGTGGGGGGGTGAGGGGTTCAACCGTGTTACTCAGAATCAGTGAGGGACTGGAGTTCATCACTGCAGAGATCAGAGTTCGCTTATGCCCAAGGCATAAGCGAACTAAGCGGTCGCTTAGGGCCCCCACGCCAGCAGGGGGCCCCCAAGAGCGCTTGAAAAGTCAAACACAACAGTTGATAAATATATATATATATTTGTGTGTGTGCGATATATCATGTCAGTAAGCACCACCAAAAAAACAAAACTAAATATTTTGATATCACGTTGTTAACAGGCCGACAAATGAATGCTACTGGCTTAATCAAACAAAGATTTTAAGGAAAATGATAAATTAAAGCACTTTATTTTGGGGACATTTTCTGAGCCATTAGCACACCTTTGAACACCACAGTTTTCCAAAAAAGTTTTTATACATCTACATATTCTTTAATCTTTATTGTTAGATGTTAGAAGTTCCTCTGTTCATTGTATGCCATTATTTAAGTTTCTATTTAATTTATTTAATGTGGTCTGTTTTTTCATTTGCATTTTATGTAAGAAAATAATTTATTTCTTTGTGACTGTTCTGCCCTTTTGCACAGTTCAAAAGCAATTAAAATAGTAAGCTTGTTCAGCAAATGCATTGTCTGCTGGTTTATTATAAGACTTTCCAGCACAGTAGTAAGTCATGGCTATGGTATGGTAACGACCAAGCATGGACGTAATATTGTCGGTGGTGGGAGGTGGGTTTAGCGTGGGGGGGGTCAAATTCTGCTTAGGGCCCCATAAAGCCTTGGGCCGGCTCTGGGTCGGACTGGTTAGCGCAGTCGCCTGTGGTGCGAGCGACCCGGGTTCGCGTCCCGGCTGCCCCCTGAATTCGCTTCAATATGTTTAGTCAGGGAATTCCTCATAGTGTGTAGATTATCCCATGGACAGCTTGGTCTGTAACCCCGAGACTGTCTCCCTACCCTGCTGTATCGCTCTCAAGCTCTCCTCTCCTCAATGTGTCAACCACAATAATCACTGGTGGTGGTGAAACGTGCAACCAACTACTTAATAATCTACGGAATCAAACATCTAACGTTATCAAAAGTGTGACCACATATCGTCCACAGCGTTGGTCTTCAAAACGGTCACCTAATAACACAAGGTGTCTAATTCCAGTTAATGTGTCGCCTATTGGTAGGTAGCTCTAGAGCAGTGGTTCTCAACCTTTTTGGGGTGCTGGACCCCCTGCGTATTTTTGATCTACCCTGAGAACCCCTCCACCTGATCTTGGGGGAGGGGGGTTGCAATTTGATAGAAACAGTAGAAACTGCATTTTAAATTGCATTATAGCATTTATTCACTCTTTGGGGCAAAAATAAGAGCTTTCAGTTGTAACTTAGATATAGTTAACAAAACAGAATTCTTATGCAGTAACTTTCAGATATATGTAACAACACAGAATATGTATTCAGTAACTTTCAGATATATGTAACAAAACAGAATTCTTATGCAGTAACTTTCAGATATATGTAACTAAACAGAATATGTATTCAGTAACTTTCAGATATGTGTAACAAAACAGAATATGTACTCAGTAACTTTCAGATATATGTAACAACACAGAATTCTTATGCAGTAACTTTTAACAATGCCAACGGGCGCGAGATCTCTTATTAAAATACAATAAATGACACTTGTGAAACAGATGTAATTAGAGAAAAAAGTCCTGTTACCCTTTATAGTTTAGGTAGATAAAGGTCTCAGTCACATTTGAGTAAAATAATCCTATTTCTATAAATGTTATAGGATCTTTTTTTTAAAAGATATTTTATTTTCACGGACCCCTTGCAATTACACAGCGGACCACTAGGGGTCCGTGGACCCCCGGTTGAGAAACACTGCTCTAGAGGCACGCGTCGGCCTGGACCGTCGGTGTTGTAGAGGCTCTGTCGAGAATCGACATTTTTGTCTCGTTTTTGGCCACAGTTTTACACTACACTTTTAGATCCTGGTTGTTTAACCTATATAGTTTAACAAGGTAAAAAAAAAATTAGTCATCGGACCTAGATCTTAAGTTATTAGTAGTTTTAAGTTGGCTATCAGCTGAACATAGCTTCCTGGACCACCTCGACTGCTGCCAGCTTGGCTGGGCTTGCTCTTGGCTTGGTGGCTGGGGTAGCCGGTCGCTTTTGTTGAGGATTTTAAGCTTTTTGCACTTTTACGGACTTGTATGCCAATTGTCTGGCTAACTGCCTGACAACAAACATGGCCATGTGTGTGGATTGCTTTCCTACCTTTGCACAATTGAAGACTGACGCTACCCGACTGCAGGCTGAACTCAGGGAGAGGGACCAGTTAGTCCTGGACCTATCATCCGTGGCCACTGCGCAGTCAAAACACCCCTCTCTCTCTCTCTCTCTCTCTCTCTCTCCTGGGCAATCAGAGGGGCGCCAGCCCGTCCTGCCCCCCCAGACCACAGCGTCGGCCCAGGACAATCATACCACTATTCTGTGGTCTGGAGGTGAAGCGATCCACTCTACAGGCCTCTCTACCCTGTGGCTCAGCCTTGGAGCAAAACCTAAGACCCAAGTTTGCTCAACGCCACCCATCCCGGAGCCTTGGGTCCAGGTTAAGAACAGTAAACACCGCCAGGGTAAACGCCGCCTCCAACCGCTTTCAAATGACGCTGTCCAGCTTGGAAATAAATTTCCAAGTTTTGGAAAATCTGACCTCCCCCAACTCCTCCGGTACACCCTGATCCGGCTGGCTGCTGCTCCCTCGGCTGCTCCTCCTCACCGTCCAGCAAATGGACTTGACATTCTGGACAACTAAGACTCCCCTCCGCTGACCAGTGCGTCGCATCCAGGAGCGGAACGCTCACCATCGGCTACTGCTCACCACCCCGGATCCCGAGAAGAAACCTCCTCCGTTCGACGTGGGTTGTTGAAGGAGGCAGTGTCCAAACACTCTGCCGGCTCTAAACTGGCCACCGGCGGCATCCCCCCCCCCCTGGTGCTGTGTCCTCCGCATCCACTGGTGTATGACGCTCAGCTGCGCTCTTCTACTGCGGAGCTTTTAAAATCGGATTTCATTCGTATTTCCAAGTTTTTAGCTCTGGCCCACTTCCGGCCGCGGTACTGGTCGTTTTAGCAGACTTTTGCAGCTTCCCACCTGGCTTCCGTCGCAGTGCTCTCGTTTACACTTTAGTTGTACTGAGCATTTTAATCTGTTCTGGGAGCGCTCTTCTATTCTTAAACGTGGCGGACTCCTTCCAACCCCAGCAGGCTCACAGATGCTGGCTGCAGACGGGTTTATTCCACTTTCTCCAGATCTCGAGTCCGTGATACGGACAGCAGCATTCGCCACCCGCACACAGGTGCGGACGTTCCGTCACTAATTGGCGTCCACTGGGGCAGAGTGCTTTTGACTTTGGTTCCGCGGTAAACCATACCTATTGGAGTCCGACCCATCATGCTAGTGACCGTCACTCTGCCATACTAATTCCTGTAACAATAAACTATAGACACAGACCCCGTAATCTCCCCGTAACATACAGGGAGCTAAACGTTCATTACCAGTTCGGACTTCAGTTAGCAGTCCCCCACGAAGCCATGCACCTCGGACAATAAAAATGGCTTTGTTAAACGTCAGGTCGCTAACTAATTAGTCATTTTTAGTCAATGATCTTATAAGTGTAAACTACTAATAAGACACGTTTGCCCCTAGCTAACGGGTCTGACCTTTTAGCCGAGCGGTTAGTGACGTCGCCTTGTGGTGCAGTACACCCCGTATCGAATCCCGCACCGGGCAAGAAAATAACCGGTCACATTGGTGGCAGCGGTGGGAACCGGAAGTGTGCAGATCCTCAGAAGTCTCTTCGGAGCGCGGGAATAACAAAGCGAGAGGGCGCCCTTCCGGGGAGGGTGACGACTGTAAACTACTAATAAGACACGTTAGCCCCTAGCTAAACGGGTCTGACTCTTTAGCCGAGCGGTTAGTGATGTCGCCTTGTGGTGCAGTACACCCCGTATCGAATCCCGCACCGGGCAAGAAAATAACCGGTTACATAAGTACCCATAACCTGGACTTCACCCTACTGACCAAGACCTGGCTGGATAGAAATGGCGCAGTTGCGCTCATTGAGACTGCGCTTCCAATTCATCCGCACCACCAGAGCTGATGAGAGGCGATGGAAGAGTTGCCGTCTTCTCCGATTCCTATTGTCATATACGGTAGTCGAATGCTCTTGCGCATATACTGTGTGATATACGTTATACCGGAAAAGGTAGGGGGTAGGTGACCTCGGGGAAGCTCTGCAGGAGGGTCCACGAGTGCTGGTGTGTTGCCCGACGGCGATTCATTAAAACCGACAAAAGCTAAATAAAGCCTCCATCGCAAGTATTTACACGGTGTCCGAAGCAAACAACGAGAGGGGTCGTGGCTAAATTCAATCCCCCGTCGAACGTTTTTCCTCCGATAAACCAGGCGAGTGGCCGGATTGGAAGCAGCGTTTTGCGAGATTCTGTCGCCTTGTCACGAAAGTGGGGAGGCGACTCCTTCCAGACTGCCGGCTGGAGAGATGCAGCTGGCGAACGCATGCAGTACGAGGGTGGGTGTTTGAATGAAAAATAGGGATCGATTGGCCACTAAATTGGGAGAAATCAGAAATAAATTTAAAAGCAAGGAGGCTCGGCTTCAAGCACTGCACATCCGGCCCTCGCCTCACACAGGGCAATGAGCACGCAGGGAGAGCCAGACAGACAGCAAAGGAAATTCTCCTGCAAGAAGATCCTGTGATGGCTCTAATGAGCTATAGGCCCACTCGCTGCTCCACCACAGGCTACAGCCCAGCTGAGCTGTTGATGGGGAGAAAAATCAGAACCAAACCCCCCACTTTGGAGAAAAATCTCCTACCAAAATGGCCCAGCAGAACAGCTGTGAAAGAAAAGGCTAAACAGGCTCACTACTTCAACCGCCGCCATGCAGCCAGACCCTTACCTGCCCTGCGACCAGATGTTGCATTCTCCAAGTTGGACCATGAAAAGTCGTGGTCTTTGCCAGCGTTGATCCCAAACGAGAGCACCACCCCGAGATCCTTCGTCATCAGGATGCAGCAAGGAGCAGAGCTGAGGCAGAACCGCCATCACCTCCAACCAGGGCCGGTTCCCCGGCCCATCCCAGCAGCGCCCGGTGAGAGCACAGGGACAGACACCCACTCTGACAGAGTCACCATGTTAGAGACTGTTCCTGTCAGTCAGTGTGTGGCTACACCCACAACCCCTCTACCCGGTCAGACTGTGACCGGATCCGGACAGGTGTGCAAGCCAGTCGACAGGCTTGACCTGTAGACAAGTACGATCATATAGCCTTTGTGGGGTGAGGAGGACAGAAGGGCACTAAGAAAAAAAAAGGAAAAAGGAAGAAACAAAAGGAAAGTTGTATTGACATTGATGTCAATGTTTATGAAACTGTAACCCTTGGTTGAGTAAGAAAGACACCGGTATATGTTGAAATGTCTCAATTTGAGTTAATCTTGATTCATGACGTGCCGTTAAAATAGCCATTATGTTAAAGTGTTTGTTTGATGTTATAGAAATAACACAAGAGGGGGAGATGTCATATACGGTAGTCAAATGCTCTTGCGCATATACTGTGTGATATACGTTATACAGGAAAAGGTAGGGGCTGGGTGACCTCGGGGGAGTTCTGGAGGAAGGTACATGAATGTTGGCGTGTTGCCTGATGGTGATTCATTAACACTGACAAACGCTAAATAAAGCCTCCATTGCAAATATTTACAAGTACAGCAAAGAAATTAAACAGGCCAGACAGACTTTTTTTCTCTTAACTCATTAATGAAAATATTAACAGTGAAGTGCTTTTCTCTACTATTGATCGACTTATTAATCCACCATCTCCAAACCCATCAGAGATGCTGTCCACTGAAAAATGTGAGCAATTCGCTACATTCTTCAATAAGAAAATTATTGCCATTAGGCAGAACATTAGTGCCTCAAGATCCAGTAAGTAACCTACCCTCCAGTTCTCCAGAAATATGACTGGTGCCATGTCTCACTTTGACCCTCTAGTCTAGACCTTAAAAATCTAGACAATATTGTTGGGCAGCTCAGGTCCTCCACCTGCTGCTTGGATCCTATCCCTACCACATTTCTAAAAAATGTTTTTAATTGCTTAGCACATGATGAAATTAGAAATTATTAACTGCTCTCTTCAGGCAGGTATATGTCCTGCAGCACTTAGGACAGCTGTCATTAAAGCACTTCTGAAGAAGAGCAACCTTGATGTGATAGCCATTGCCAACTACAGGCCCATCTCGAACTTAGCATTCCTCAGCAAAATACTTGGGAAAAAAAACAGTTTATTCTCAAGTTAATAACTATTTATTATCAAACAACATTCTTGCCATTTATCAGTCAGGTTTTCGATCTCATCATAGCACAGAAACAGCACTTATCAAAGTTGTCTCTGGAATGCACAAGTGAAGCTAGAAGTCATTGTGATCTAAATTTTAAGAGCCACATCGATCATCTCACAAGCTCAGCCTTCTACCATCTTTTTTTCCCCTTTAAATTAAACTAATTTGATTTAAATTCAGTGAGCTGGTACCAGGGTGAAACCATTTACAACTTTGCAGATAGGGTGTACCGTTAATTCCATCTGTAGGCTAATAATGGTCTTTCAACTTGGACCATCAAGATTGTGGGAGAGTTGTTAACAGTTTCAGTCGGTCTTTGAAATACTGTCTTGGCTGCATGTTGTCAACACTCCAAAAGCCAATGAAAAAGGCAAACTCTTTTAATGTAAAACCCCTAGATAAAGGCAAAAGTAGTAAACATCACAACCTAAAACCTGCCCTGGTAATATTCTTTGTAGCATATAAAAAAGTAAATAAAAACATGATCGACAGCATATGTTCTTGTTCATCTAAAATACATGCTCAAACTCAGTCTGGCTTGTGGTAGCTGGATTTTTGTTCTGATTAGGCTGTTGCTGGGGCATATGTCCTCTCCGTCTGGGTGGAGCCAGGTATTCAAACATGGAAGTATTGTGGGCAGAGAGCATGTTCCTAAGGTCAGATGGCATGGGGTCAGACCAAAAGAAATCATGATTGAGTGCATCATCGCTGTCTGCGCGGTGTGCTGGGTCTAGAACCAGCAGCTTGTCAATTAGGTCTAGGGCATAAGGGTCTTTAACATAAGCTTTGAGCCTATCCTTGACTTTCCTCTTCTGGCCTTTAGGTAGTTCCATTTTCTGGTAGAGCTCATATTTCATGTCCACACCAGGCCATACCTCAGCAGTGACGGATCCACAAAGTTGGCTGATAAGAGTAAGCTGGTGCTGCTCAGTGTTCCCTTGCATAATAGGACTTCTGGTCCACATCTCTGCCATGATGCAGCCTGCACCCCAAAGGTCAATTGGGGGTCCATAGTCTCGTTCACCTAATAGCAGCTCTGGGGGTCTGTACCAGAGAGTGACCACACGGTTAGTGTAGCGGTTACCCTGGCTGAGCTTGGCCAGACTAAATGCCCGTGCCAAACCAAAATCTGCCAGTTTCAGTATACCATCTCTGGTGATGAGCACGTTGGCTGCCTTCATGTCTCTGTGGAGGATCTTGTTTCTGTGCATGTAGTACAGTCCATTCAGCAGCATCTGCATGACCTTCTTTATCTCTGCCAAGGTGAACTTGACATTTGTATTACTTAAAAGCCCTGCCAGGTCATGCTCACAGAAGTCAAACACCAGGTAGATGCTCCCTTTGTATCTATTAAATTGATTGGCTTTGGTTCGACAAATCTCAATCAGATTTACAACATTCTCATGTTTCAGGAGTTGCAGGATCTTGATCTCTCTCAAAGCCGTGATCGGAAACCCTTCTTTCTCATTTTCCATCAAAACCTTCTTCAGTGCAACTTTGATTCCAGTTTGACGGTCCTTTGCTTTGAAAACTTCCCCGAATGTCCCCTGGCCGATTTTAGCAAGCTTTTCATATTTGGAGACCTCATCACAGAAAGGAAATTCAACGCCGTCGTAGTATTTTGACATGGTGGCTAACTCCCGATCTGGCTTTTCTGGCCCAACGGCGTTACTGGCCTTGTCCCGTTGCATTTCCATCTATTTGATGATGATGATGATGATGATGATGATGATCTATTTCGAACATATAAATAAGCAGGATAGAACATATAGATAAGTCATTGCCAATAATCTAAAGTGATCAACAAATCCACACATCAAAAGCAAAGAAATCTCTCAGATTATTTGTTACATGTGCGAAAAGGAGTAGGAGTAAGTATACACTTATTTTTTCCTGCCTCTTCTCACCTACTCTTAAGTTAATTCAGCTTCTATACATCTCAAACGTCTGCAAATATTCCCAAATCCTCTGTGAATAGCACACATGGCCATTGAAACGCTAGTTAATGGCCACACCTATATTTGCATACGAAACTGGTCGTCGGTTTCGGTTGCTATGCAACTGCATTGTTTAGAAGGGTGGGGGTACCTGCAGTCAGTTTAGACTGAATATGTCACCTAGTTGATTGATGAAACGTATCTGTCAATAAACGTTGTATCCACATGAACTGATCCAGCCTTCTTTGAGCAGTTGACATAACTTCTACCACCTTGTAATTGAGGCTGTTGCTCACATACATAGGATCCCCCCCCCCCCATTTTTGTTCTTCCTGTTCTTATAAGACAATTCGTATCCTGCTAATTCAAAGTCAACACCTCTCTCAGGGCTAATCCATGTTTCAGATACAGCTATTATGTTCGATTCTTGAAGTGAGAGATATTCTTTGATTTTATTTAATTTATTAATTTGTCTGTGAATGTTCTCATTCATCCAGGTCATGGTTATCCAAAGGAATTGAATCAAGTGCAACTGGACTTGGTATATATCCGTGAAGACGTTTCGCCTCTCATCCAAGAGGCTTCCTCAGTTCGTGCCTTTCTGACTAGACCAAGCTAGTCTGACTGGCTGGTGATGAGACTCAGAATTTATCCTCTTTGGAGTCGTTGTCAGAGCTACTGATATGCGTGGCTCTTTGTGATCCGATGTTAAGCAGCGACGGTCGTTGGGGGTGTTAGTTTCGACTTTGTTAGTGCTCCATTCAGTGGTCATGAGTCGTTGGAGCCGTTAGTGACCGACTGTCATCCTCGGAGGCTAGGCTTCTTGAGTCTCCTGGGTAGAGATAAAAGGACAGCATTGTAAGTGGGAGATAGGTGGTGTCGCAAAACCATCCCTCAACAGAGGAGGAGGTGTGCGACACCACCTATCTCCCACTTACAATGCCGTCCTTTCATCTCTACCCAGGAGACTCAAGAAGCCTAGCCTCCGAGAACAACAGTCGGTCACTAGCAGCTCCAACGACTCTCATGACCACTGAATAATGAAGTCGAAAGCGTTTCTAGTCCATTTTTGGGGGTGCTGCAGCACCCCTAAATTGAACCCCAGCACCCCTAAAATTGAAGAGATTTTTTATTTTTTACTCTATGTCCATGTTTAATAAGTCGAAGAAATGTCAAAACCATATCCAGTATATGGTTTAAACGTAATATTTTAACAAAAATACAGCACCCCCCTATGCTTCGAAAATGGTTTGATCCACCCCCCAAATTTATCTTGCCTGGCCGGCCGGCACTCTAACTGCTCAGCACCCCTAAAGCTCTGATAGAATCGCCCCTGGTCGAAACTAACACCCCCAACGACCGTCGCTGCTTAACATCGGATCGCAAAGAGCCACGCACATCAACACCTCTGATATTTATCAATTTATTTTTTTGGAAGACGGCATATAGGCTTCTTTTGTTAATGTGGATAATTGACATTTTATGATTTGAGTTGACTATCATTTTAAACTGACCAGTGTAGTATAGATAGACAATCGTTGTTTAAGAGATTATTTCTGGGTCGACATCATTTTCCATATCCTGTGAATATATATGTTTAAAGCTACTGCCTCACTACCGCCCCCTAGCCTTACACTGAATCCACTCCCAGACTCGACCGATATTGTTCTGCTGGCACGTTTTAATCGGTAACCTGAGTAATGGCAGTTATCTTTACAAGGAATGGTTTCCCAAGTGTGTAACACACTTTTCGATGCACTGGTCCGAAGAACAAACCGATATAATAAATACATGATTTTCTATCGAATTCATCCCCTTCTGCGAAACCGCACATTTGCCCTGCATTTCAAACTCAATTTCGTTTTTGTCAAACGCACAACAACACAGTGTGACAATGGAATCATTAGGTATCAGCTCAACCTCCGAAAAAAGCTAAGTAATATGACACAATGGATTAAATTAAAAAATTTTAAAAATCACCAAACAAAATACTTTAAAGTACAAAAACAGCAAAGAAACGAATCTCACGTGTCTCTCGTTTTCTTCCGAAATAAACGTAACAGCGCCTAACAAGATAGAAATCAATAATTACCGCGTTCGCCTAGCAGAGCAGCAGTGGACTAGCAAGACGGTCGCCGTTTCCATCCGGGATTTCCCCGCCTTTTCTTTGCCCAACACTTCCGGGTCATTTTGGTCATGTGACTTGTTACGCTTTTTAGTCCGGCCGAGATGTATTGGTCAAGTCCGCGGATGTGTTATAATACGTAACATCCTGGCCAAGCTGTACTGCCCCAGACCATGGATGTGCTATAATACCCAGGATCCTTGCCAAGCTGTACCGCCCCAGACCATGGATGTATTATAATACGTAGGATCCTGGCCAAGCTGTACTGCCCCAGACCATGGATGTGTTACAATACGTAGGATCCTGGCCAAGCTGTACTGCCCCAGACCATGGATGTATTATAATACGTAAGCTCCTGGCCAAGCTGTACTGCCCCAGACCATGGATGTATTATAAAACGTAGGATCCTGGCCAAGCTGTACTGCCCCAGACCATGGATGTATTATAATACGTAGGCTCCTGGCCAAGCTGTACTGCCCCCAGACCATGGATGTATTATAATACGTAACATCCTGGCCAAGCTGTACTGCCCCAGACCATGGATGTATTATAATACGTAGGATCCTGGCCAAGCTGTACTGCCCCCAGACCATGGATGTGTTATAATACGTAGGATCCTGGCCAAGCTGTACTGCCCCAGACCATGGATGTATTATAATACGTAGGATCCTGGCCAAGCTGTACTGCCCCAGACCATGGATGTGTTATAATACGTAGGATCCTGGCCAAGCTGTACTGCCCCAGACCATGGATGTATTATAATACGTAGGATCCTGGCCAAGCTGTACTGCCCCCAGACCATGGATGTGTTATAATACGTAGGATCCTGGCCAAGCTGTACTGCCCCAGACCATGGATGTGTTATAATACTGGCCAAGATCTTACGTGTTACATAATAATACATCCATGGTCTTGGCTCAGTGGAAATTGGGAAATGTACCTTTAAAACACACTGTAATGGACTCGCTAGCCCTTGGCTAACGGGTCGGACCCTTTAGTCGAGCGGTTGGCGATGTCGCCCGCGGTTCGGGAGACACGGGTTCGCGCTGCGGCGGTTCCCCCCCAACGTGTAACGTGCATGGATTTTGTCCCATTACTATTAGGATGCCATACTGGTCCCAGCTTGGCGCAGGCGGCAGGACGGAGATGACGACTATCTGCTCTGTGCCGAGTGGCTTTTTATAACCTTTTGTAGAGGGGCTCAAGCAGGAGTCGTGACAGCTTTCTCTTTCGGTGACACAACGTGCACCATTTATTCCTTCCGCCATTACAACGACAACAAAAAACCCGCGCAGCGGAAGTGCGTCACTGTAAACCCGAACCAAGGAAACAGCAGCTGTAAACTAACGGTCCTACCAGCTCAATAAGGGGAATTATGTATCCCCACAACCACTACACTTTGTAGTGTAAACTACTAATAAGACACGTTAGCCCCTAGCTAACGGGTCTGACCCTTTAGCCGAGCGGTTAGCGATGTCGCCTTGCGGTGCAGTACACCCCGTATCGAATCCCGCACCGGGCAAGAAAATAACCGGTTACATTGGTGGCAGCGGTGGGATCCGGAAGTGTGCAGATCCTCAGAAGTCTCTTCGGAGCGCGGGAATAACAAAGCGCCAGGGCGCGCTTCCGGGGAGGGTGACGACTGTAAACTCGGGGAACATAGGACCCTTTCGAAAAAAAAGGGTCCCATATTCCCCGTTTTCCCCTAAAAAGGTCCTATAATCCCCGTTGCAATAGACACCGGGGAACATAGGACCCTCTTTTGGAAAAAGGGTCCTATATTCCCCGCTGTTACCAGGGGAACATAGGACCTTTTTCCAAATAAAGGGTCCTATATTCCCCGCTATTGCCAATCCAGGAACAAACCGGGGAACTTAGAACCCTTTTTGCAAATTATTTCCTTAACGGGTCCAAAATAACAAAAACTGGGGTCATGGCTGAGTTGTAGGCTACGACAATCTATTCCTCCGCTGATTAAATTAGGCCGTATTACCATTGTTGGCTGTTGTATATCGCAGGCCACCTTGAGTGCGTATCCAAATTCGGCCTATAGAGGAGGCTGTAATTTGCTTTATTGTTATTTCTTACCAATATTTACTGCAGTAGGCCTAGTTAGTTGGCTCTCCGGCTCAGCATGGACAGTCGGCAATCAACGCAAGTGTGTCTTGCAGTAGGCCCGCCTACCAGTATAACCAGTAGCCATTTCCACCTTCGCTCAAAGTTCAATTTGCACAGCACTGGACACTTCAGCCACTTTCTTGTTACTTTGCAGTTCGTTTTCCATATTAAATCACTTGGCAGACTTTCTTTCAAAAAGACTTTAATGATGAACTTTTTAGGCAGAGAACTTAGACCAGGACTTGAAATTTAGGACCAGCACAAAGTATCCATCAACGGGGGCCGCCTACCTTACACAATAGGCTAATTGCCTAATAATTATAATATGTGCTTCTCAAAAAACTAAAGGCTTGTGGAGGTGCTAAACCAAAAACATGAATCAAAGACGAACATCAAAGGATGTAAGGTAACACTCACCAAATGGTAAAAAAATAACAGAGGCAGTCCTCTATTTCAACATTTTATTGTTTGGCATCAGTCATTAAGGTTTCTGAAGAAGACCACCCGGCCAAGTTAATGACTGATGCCAAACAATGAAATGGTAAAATAGAGAATTGTGCCTTTTTTTTCATTTGATGAGTGCTACCTTACATCCTTTGATGTTCTTCTTTAATAATAATAATAATAATAATAATAATGGTAATAGTAATAATATCAATAATAATAATAAGAAATAATACATAATAATAATAATAATAATAACAGCCTAATAATAATAATGATAATAATAATAATAGCCTAATTATAAAAGAGGCCTAATAACAAATAACAATTACAGGCATAATACTATCAATAGTAATGCTGATAATAGGCTATTAATAACAAAATGCTTCTAGTAAAAGCTTGGCTGAAAAAGGGTTGGTCTATGGCAGAAGCCCCCCAGAAAAGGCATGGTCTAAAACAAAAATCTCCAAGGCCTAACTAGGCTAACGTTAAGGCTTTTTTCTTCTTCAAAAAATCAAAATGAGTAGTCCTAGTCCATTAGGCTACTCAACAAAGAGGGGCTAAAACCCTGGATTTGACATTGCCGACGCTGCAGGACCCTTTGCGCATTATAGATCCTTCTGATTGGGACTGTTGGCTCCCTCGCAACTTCTGCAACCACCCCCTGTCGGAATTCTGCACGGTGCACCATTTCTCCGTCAGGGGGATGCACGTGTTCCCCAACATCGTGCACAATAATGTTAGCATCCACGTCCTCCACTTCAAATCTATTTGTGATCAGTGGCACTCTACAGTTCCACCTCCAGCACCTCCATCTAATGGTGTCTTGATTGGTGCGGTGCTTCTGATATCTGAAGTTCTCATGTACCAATACTTTGCCCCCTCGATCACCATCCATAACTATCGCCATTGTTTGTCTTCTTGTAGGCTAGTAAGCACATGACAGTGAGTCCACGAGTTATCGCCGATAACAACCGATTGTTGCAAATTGTTGCAAGTTGGCGGGCGGTTTAGACATTGGTGAATTTTGATCATGTGGTTTAGAACGCCAGGAAACTTGCGTGCAGATGACCACACATCCACGACAAGTTTTAAATATTTCCAAACTCGAAATCATGTGTGCCTTTGGCTATTTATAAATTATTTTTCGAGCAATATGTGTTTTGTGATTCAGCTTTAGCGTTGTTGATTAGCCTTTCATTCATGGCCTATGTCCCGTTATTTCTGTAGCATACAGCATCTTAGAATCTTAAGAGACCAGGCAGATATTGTTATTATTTTGTTATTACCATGCTATATTAGCCTACTTTATAATTATAAATATTTCAATTATCCAATTTTTAGCATTTCTAATATAAGGCTATATTGTTATTATTATTATTATCATCATCATCATCATCATCATTATTATTATTATTATTAGGCTATTATTATTATTATTATTGTCATTATTATTATGTTATTATTATTATTATTATCAATACAATTATGATGCTTAAAGGGCCTTACTGAGCAGATGGTTTCTATCTAATATCTGTCAGATGCTTTTCCCAATAAGCTGGTGTGGTTATGATGGGAACGACGGCTTTCTAGCGAACATAGAAGAAGTGGGTCGGAATTGGCCTATCGTCGATATCAGCCAGCTTACGCAGGAGTCTATCCCTGGTACAATGCGCTAGACCTCTGGGAGATGGACTGCTGAGGACGGAACACAACATCTATACTCAGCTCCCGGCACTTCTCGCACAATGTGCTACTCATACGCTGAGTTGGCGGCACCTGGGATCGAACTCACGACCTTGCGATCCATAGGCGAGAGCTCTACCGACTGAGCTACGCCCGGGTACAATTGCCCAAGGAGCATAGGCTTACTGTATTACATTCAGACACAGACGAGCCAGCTCACCTACTCGGCGAGGCGCATTTTCCTCGATAAGTGACACATTTCACGCATAAATATCAGAGAACTACCGGGGTGGGTTATGCGCCCAAATATAGGCTATAGCCTAATAAGTTGAAATTGGTGTAGTGTCGAAAGTTTCCACATACTCTAGCCAACCTGGACTTTGTGAATTCGTTTTTGTGATATAAAAATAGAAATCGTATGATTCATTGTCTTCTTAATAATCTGCCCTAAATAATGCATTATTGAAAATGCACTTTTTGCGCCAAACAGCGTCAAACCTGCTGACCGGGGAACATAGGACCTTTCTTTATAAAAAGGGTCCTATGTTCCCCGGGTGCCCTAGGGGAACATAGGACCCTTTTTATAAAGAAAGGTCCTATGTTCCCCTGCACATACAAAACGGGGAACATAGGACCCTTTTGGGGAAAAGTGGGGAATATAGGGCCCTCTGTATACAAAAAGGTCCGATATTCCCCGGTCTCATACAAAGCGGGGAACATAGGACCCGGGGACTATAGGACCCGGGGACTATAGGGAGGACCCCCGGTATCGAATCCCGCACCGGGCAAGAAAATAACCGGTTACATTGGTGTAATTAGATAACGTTAAATAGACACGTATGTAGCATGTAAACAAGGGAACACGCCTATAGGAGTTGTCAACACGTCAAACGCTGCCACGTTCTCGCTCTGTGCCAGTGTAGAAGTGGAGGACTTGAACGTGATAACCTTTCACCCCCGCAACAGATGCCTCGCAAATCAAACCAACACGCTCCCCCCCCCTTGACTTGTGTGAAAAAGTATTAATCTCCCACCGTGTTTGACATTTTCGCCACTCGTACTATTTTTGCTATTTTTCCCGTCTCGTCTCTTCTGCCGACGAGATTATCGAGTTTAGATTATGACGAATTGATGACTTAATTGATTATGGCTAATGACTTCTCTCACATGTCTTTTCTCTCTCTCTCTGAATGATGTCTTCTCCTTTCTCTTTCTCTGTGTTGGAATGGTGCCATGTGAGTCTCTCTTGCATGCACGTGCGGTCGGTTCTCCTCCCAGGTCTCCATGGTGATGGTGGCCGCCATTTGGATGCTGCCTGCCCTTCCTCTCCTCACCTAAGTTTTTCTTAGTACATGATGATGCTGGTCGCGTGGCTTGGGTCCTGGACTGCTCCGTTAGCATGTGGACACTGCTTGGCATCCTGTGCATCATGTTCTTCATAAATGTTGTGTCCATTATAATTCTGTTATCCTCTTTCAGTGTTGTATTGTGTAAATTGCGTGAACACAACATCCACTGCACGCTGTCCGTCTTGGGAGAGAGACCCCTCCTCTGTTGCTCTACCTGAGCTTTCTTCCTATTTTTCCTCCCTGTTAAAGGGTTTTTAGGGAGTTTTTCCTTATCCAATGAGAGGGTCTAAGGACAGGATGTTGTGTTGCTGTTAAGCCCACTGAGGCACATTTGTAATTTGTGGTATTGGGCTATACAAATAAAACTGATTTGATTTGATCGTTTCTGCCATGTTTAATCAACTGCGGTAAACTGTTTTCTGTTTTTCTGACCGAGGTGGAGGTTTTCATCCAGTAATCACTGTGATGGAAGCCTAGTAGCTGCTCAGAATGGCAGCCACATCTAGTGTTGAGACTAATGCCCCTTTTCCACTGCATGGTACCGGTGTGAGTACTTGATCTACTCGCCCTACCGGATGTGCTCGAGGTCCTGCGACTACAGATGACATCACTACTTCATGCATTATGATTGGGTAGGGGCTAGTTCGGTTTAGGAACAGCAGGAAACAGTAGATTGACATTAGACGCAGCTCGGGCCTTCGGCCCTCGCGTGCATTCGCTCATCCAGGACCCCACTGAGCCTGCAGCCTCACCCCTTACAGGCAGCTCAGGCCTTCGGCCCTCGCTCCTTTACAAACCAACTCTACATCACCGTGGATTGTAAAAAACACATCGAATTTGCTCGGGCTGGCTCCGGATGTGCTCGGGCTGGCTCCGGATGTGCTCGGGATTGCTCCGGATGTGCTCGGGATTGCTCTGGATGTGCTCGGGCTGGCTCCGGATGTGCTCGGGCTTGCTCCGGATGTGCTCGGGCTGGCTCCGGATGTGCTCGGGATTGCTCCGGATGTGCTCGGGCTGGCTCCGGATGTGCTCGGGCTGGCTCTGGATGTGCTCGGGATTGCTCCGGATGTGCTCGGGCTGGCTCCGGATGTGCTCAGGATTGCTCCAGATGTGCTTGGGCTGGCTCCGGATGTGCTCGGGCTGGCTCCGGATGTGCTCAGGATTGCTCCGGATGTGCTCGGGCTGGTTCCAGATGTGCTCAGGCTTGCTCGATCATAATCCGTGAAGTCATATGTAGTCGAAGGACCCCGAGTCGATATTGTACCTGAGCAGAAATGGAACCCACACCAGCTCGACTCGACTTGACTCGACTCGACTCGACTCGCTTCTGTGTCGTTTTCCATTACCGTAATGGATTTTCAGCTCTCCATTTTTTTCCACTTCAAAATATTGATGACGCAGTGACGCGTTTCTCTGACCAGAGGTCTGCATTGATTTTGGTACCCGCTCCAGTTTGTTTTTTTTGGGAACTTCGACAAAGGTGGTACCAGGAAAGTGGTAACAGTTACCAGAGGTGGACAACCCAGCTTCAGAAAGTAAAAGTCCTGCCGCCTATTTGTTCCACCTGTGCACTACGACAGCTGAATTTAATTAGCACAACTCTTCAGCCAGGTAGAGTGAACTCACCTTGTTAAGTGAATGGCTAGAACAAATACATGGTAGGACTTTACTTTCTGAAGCCGGGGTGTCCACCTCTGACAGTTACCAAAACGCTGGTACTTTCACGTAATGGAAAATGGAAAAAAAAAAGGTGAGTGGAGTCGAGTTGAGCCGGCACCACGTAGTGGAAAGGGGGCATAGGAGGTGCTATGTACATACACTGCGATTCATGACTATGTTCCAACGTGCCATTTCGGTTTTAAAATTCATGCCGGGCCACTTAAAAACAGGCAACGGGCCGCAGATGGCCCGCTGGCCATAGGTTGGCCATGCCTGGATTAGCTGATAAACTGAGTGCAGCCTAGCGTCCTCCCGGCTCATAGACCACCAGGAACCACTGGCTCGGAAACAGAAACCCTGACACTGTTGTTGTTTGGCCTGTTCTATTGTGATATGCCAAACTGGAGGGTATAGAAAGGTCAGAAGAAGCTCCTCGCCTCACGTGTTCTTTCGGGACAGCAATAATTTTACCCGACTAAATGCTCCACTTTTCGGACAGCAGATGTCTCAATGGAGGGGGGGTAAACTTTTTTTATGGGGGGTGCTGTGGTTCGGCTGACACCCACTCAGGAACAACGTACTGTGCGCTGACGTGGAAACTAAAACAGTGCAGCTCAGGTGAAGTCAAGCTGTGCTCTAAAGGGGTGAAAATACACAAGTAAAGGTCACGTCTTGTTCCATAACACTGATGGTATCTGCTCACATCCTGGTATGGCCCTCACGGTCCTGACAGAATACCCATGGTTATTCGACCAGACTGAATGCGTTAGACCAGGTTGAAAGTCTCTCTTTCTTTCTCTCTCTCTCTCTCTGTCTCTCTCTATCTACTCCTATATTTTCGTAATGTGTGTGTGTGTGTGTGTGGTGTTAGTGTAGATAGCGGGACCGAAAACTAAAGCATTTATGATCCTAACTCTTTTTGGAGGTGGTAGGTATTGTCTCAGAGAGTAAGGGGAAAATCCCAGAAAATTAAAATTATGCATAATTATGCATAAATATGCAAAATATGCATTTTTCTAAAAATGGCTAAAAACCACTTTTCTCGGCATTTCAGATGATTCTGAGCAACTTTGATTTTTTTCACCTGTATAAAAAAAATTTCTGGGACTTAGAAATGTTTTGGCATTATGCAAAATATATGCATTTTTGCAAAAATGCACTTATGATCCTATTTTTTTTTTTTGAGGTGGTAGGTATTGTTCCAGAGAGGACCAGAAAAATAGCAGAAAATTAAAATATAATTATAATAACTATGCATAATTATGCAAAATATGCATTTTCTAAAAATGGCTAAAAAAAACACTTTTCTCGGCATTTCAGATGATTCTGAGCATTTGGGGGGAGGGAGTTGGAGTGGGGGGGTTTAGGGGCAGGGGGAAGGCGGTTAGCTGGCAGGATGAAGAGGAGGGAGATTTAGACGGGTGGAGAACCAAACTGCTACATTGTAGCGGGGTTCTTCTAGTCTGCTACATATCCTGGTATGCCCCTCACGGTTCTGACAGAATACCCACGGTTATTGTACCAGACTGAATGCATTAGACCCGGTCGAAAGTCTCTCTCTCTCTCTCTCTCTCTCTCTCTCTCTCTCTCTCTCTCTCTCTCTCTCTCTCTCTCTCTCTCTCTCTCTCTCTCTCTCTATATATATATATATACACACACACACACACACACACACACACACACACATATATATATATATATATATATACACACACACACACACACACACACACACATATATATATATATATATATATATATATATATATATATAGCTCAGCTAAATTGCCCCAAGTATGAATGTGTGTGTGTGTGTGGGGGGGGGGGGGGGCTTGTGATGGCCTGTCCAGGGCGTCTCCCCGCCTGCTGCCCAGTGACTGCTGGGATAGGCTCCGGCATCCCTGCGACCCTGCAGCGTGACAGCAGGATAAGCGGTTCGGATAATGGCGTATACCCAAACGTGAATGCAGACGACACTGGCGTGATATTAACACTGAAGGTGGCAAACCCAAGAACCGAGGGACGGCGAAAGGTGAATCTGGTGATCAGCTGAGGATTTCAAAAACTACCACCACATCCACCCCTCACTCTCTGATGAGTGCACTCACCAGTAAATCACAACACGTAAAACATCCCAACACCAGGCGAGCACACTCCCCCCCCCCCCGCTAATGTACAATACACTGCTGCAGATGTACATCATGCCCACCTGCACGGTGTGAGCAGCATCTGCCAGAGTCTGCATCATCTCTGGAAACCACGCGAGCCGCCGTGCGAGGAAACAGACCCCCCCCCTTGCATCTGGAGGCCCCATCAGAACGCCGCGCCACACTGGCGGCGCCAGATGGCGGCGAGCAGCAGTCAGATGGAACAGACGGGCCTTACGCCCGCCGCTCATTTCTGTCTGGTTTGGACGAGGAGCAGCGGAGGATCATGGGAAGGCAAACGAGCATGGTGGGGTCAAGGGGGGGGGGGCTTTCTCATGAAGTAGAGGAGTAAAGCACCTACGGTAGTGAAGCGATAGCACAGAGCAACAGAGTGTGTGTGTGTGTGTGTGTGTGTGTGTGTGTGTGTGCATGTTTACTTGAGAAGAAAAGGAAATCTGGTAGGGTAAGCCCAGAATCAGGATCCTGATTCTGGGCTTACCCTACCAGATTTGGCTAGGGTAAGTCCATTCTGCTTTCTACTGGCTGCAAGTCATAGAATAAAAATAAATAAATAAATAAATAAATAAAAACCAGATTAATTCGGAGTCTGCTGATGCTGCTATTCGTGCAGAAGACAGAAAAGATGTCCTGTGTGTGAACACGTGATTTTGGATGGAGAGGAAAGGGTTGGGGGGCACACCCAGTGCCAAGGCACAGACAATGCGATGGACAGCTGAGATAGTGATGGACAGACAGACAGACAGACAGACAGACAGACAGACAGACAGACAGGTAGAAGACAGCCCACGCTACATAAACCTGCATCCACCCTCCCATAATGAGCCAGCACCAACCCAACCCTGGGAGACACACGTGTGTGTGTGTGTGTGTGTGTGTGTGTGTGTGTGTGTGTGTGTGTGTGTGGCAGCCTGTTGGAGAGATAAGACAGGAACCTCTTCAGGCAGGTGGACGGACGGAGGAAGGGATGGAGGAAGGGACGGAGGAAGGGGTGGAGGAAGGGACGGAGGAAGGGATGGAGGAAGGGACGGAGGAAGGGACGGAGGAAGGGATGGAGGAAGGGATGGAGGAAGGGACGGAGGAAGGGACGGAGGAACGGATGGAGGAAGGGACGGAGGAAGGGACGGATGAACGGATGGAGGAAGGGATGGAGGAAGGGATGGAGGGGGCATGAGATGGAAAAGAAGGACGGAAAAACTGACACACTGTGAAAGAGAAACAGCGGGACAGACGATGGATAACAAACATGCAGACAGGACATGGATGGAGAGACAGGACGTGGACGGACAGACAGGACATAGATGGACAGACAGGACGTGGATGGAGAGACAGGACGTGGATGGAGAGACAGGACGTGGATGGACAGACAAGACGTGGATGGACAGACAGGACGTGGATGGACAGACAGGACATGGATGGTCAGACAGGACGTGGATGGACAGACAGGACGTGGATGGTCAGACAGGACGTGGATGGACAGACAGGACGTGAATGGACAGACAGGATGAGGATGGACAGATAGGACATCGATGGACAGACAGGACGTGGACGGACAGACAGGACGTGGATGGACAGACAAGACGTGGATGGACAGACAGGACGTGGACGGACAGACAGGACGTGGATGGAGAGACAGGACGTGGATGGACAGACAAGACGTGGACGGACAGACAGGACGTGGATGGACAGACAGGACGAGGACGGACAGACAAGACGTGGATGGACAGACAGGACGTGGATGGAGAGACAGGACGTGGATGGATAGACAGGACATGGATGGACAGACAAGACGTGGATGGACAGACAGGACGTGGATGGACAGACAAGACGTGGATGGACAGACAGGACGTGGATGGACAGACAGGACGTGGACGGACAGACAGGACGGGGATGGACAGACAGGATGTGGATGGTCAGACAGGACGTGGACGGACAGACAGGACGTGGATGGACAGACAGGACGTAGATGGACAGACAGGACAAGGACGGACAGATAGGACGTGGATGGACAGATAGGACGTCGATGGACAGACAGGACGTGGATGGAGAGACAGGACGTGGATGGACAGACAAGACGTGGATGGAGAGACAGGACGTGGATGGTCAGACAGGACGTGGATGGAGAGACAGGACGTGGATGGACAGACAAGACGTGGATGGACAGACAGGACGTGGATGGACAGATAGGACGTCGATGGAAAGACAGGACATGGATGGACAGACAGGACGTGGATGGACAGACAAGACGTGGATGGACAGACAGGACGTGGACGGACAGACAGGACGTGGATGGAGAGACAGGACGTGGATGGACAGACAAGACGTGGACGGACAGACAGGACGTGGATGGATAGACAGGACGAGGATGGACAGACAAGACGTGGATGGACAGACAGGACGTGGATGGAGAGACAGGACGTGGATGGATAGACAGGACATGGATGGACAGACAAGACGTGGATGGACAGACAGGACGTGGATGGACAGACAAGACGTGGATGGACAGACAGGACGTGGATGGACAGACAGGACGTGGACGGACAGACAGGACGGGGATGGACAGACAGGATGTGGATGGTCAGACAGGACGTGGACGGACAGACAGGACGTGGATGGACAGACAGGACGTAGATGGACAGACAGGACGAGGACAGACAGATAGGACGTGGATGGACAGATAGGACGTCGATGGACAGACAGGACGTGGATGGAGAGACAGGACGTGGATGGACAGACAAGACGTGGATGGAGAGACAGGACGTGGATGGTCAGACAGGACGTGGATGGAGAGACAGGACGTGGATGGACAGACAAGACGTGGATGGACAGACAGGACGTGGATGGACAGATAGGACGTCGATGGAAAGACAGGATATGGATGGACAGACAGGACGTGGATGGACAGACAGGACGTGGATGGACAGACAGGACGAGGATGGACAGATAGGACGTGGATGGACAGACAGGACGTGGATGGAGAGACAGGACTTGGACGGACAGACAGGACATGGATGGAGAGACAGGACGTGGATGGACAGACAAGACGTGGATGGAGAGACAAGACGTGGATGGAGAGACAAGACGTGGATGGACAGACAGGACATGGATGGACAGATAGGACGCGGATGGACAGACAGGACGTGGATGGACAGACAGGACAGGAGTGAAGGAGTATGGGGGGAAATGAAAACCCAGCTCAGACGAGACAGACAGAGAAACAGAGAAAGAGAGACGGTTAAGACAGATGACACAGTGGACAAACATGAGACAAAAAAGGAAGGTGGGGGCAGGCACGTGCACGGTGTCTCTAGTCCGTCTCTAGTCCCCCTCCCCCTCCTCCCCCTCCTCCTCCCCCTCGGCTGGTGGGATAAATAGTCAGATTAGGGCTGTGCAGGGAAAATGTAAATCAGCTTGTGGGGAGATCAAACGCTGCTTCTGGTCGATTCTGGCCCTGCGTTCACACCACTCGCTTCATATCAGGGAAGCAATTGTTCCACTTCCTCCCAGCTCATCCCGGGAGAACGAGGGAAGTTTCTCCTTCTTCTTCTTCTTATTTTCCAGGGCTCACGAGCACGCAGGGCATCTGCCAGGCTCGCTCGCTCGCCCTCGCTCTCTCACTTGCTCTACTTCTTTCTGTCCTCCCCCCCTCTCACTATTCCTTTTTCTTCTCCCTTAACTTCAACCGAACTGACCTCGAAGTTGGACATTTCAGAGAGTTATGAAGACAGACGGAGAGAGAGAGAGAGAGGGCGGCACGGTGGCGCAGTGGTCAGCGCGGTCGCCTCACAGCAAGAAGGTCCTGGGTTCGAGCCCCGGGGTCGTCCCGGGTCGTCCTCTGTGTGGAGTTTGCATGTTCTCCCCGTGTCTGTGTGGGTTTCCTCCCACAGTCCAAAGACATGGAGGTCAGGTGACTCGGCCGTACTAAAGTGCCCTGTGTGATGGACTGGCGGCCTGTCCAGGGCGTCTCCCCGCCTGCCGCCCAGTGACTGCTGGGATAGGCTCCAGCACCCCGCGGCCCTGAGAGCAGGAGAAGCGGTTCGGATGATGGACGGACGGATGGACGGACGGATGGACGGATGGATATAGAGACAGAGATCTACTTTTCCTTGAACCAACATATGTTTGAGTGCAGTCTACATGCTGAAAGTCAATTACTGGTAAAACCAATCAAGTTTAAATAACCATTAATTAAAAGAAACTTGGCGTCATGTCTCATCATCTTGAGCTCCATATTGAATCTTAATAAGCTCAAATTCTAAACCACACGTCCACAAGCCAATGGCGTCCAAACATGGACATGCCAGATGGAGGTTCAGTGTCCTCAGCACCTGATGGGAACGTGGTGCTGTGGAGAGGAGTCCCGCTGATTGGCCAAACCTCCACTTAAACACGTGTGCTTCATCAAGACCATTAAAGACCCTCTCTGATGAAAATCCACTTCTCAACTTGGTCAACATGGACATGTGGTGTTAGGGGAACGTCGGGAGACACGTCCCAGATAGCAGACATATTTGGGCCGAATCTGGTTTACCTTTGGTACTTTCAGCTCAGGTACGGTACTGGCAACTGTTGTGTGGGCCAGACGTGGCCCAGACGTAACGAACCGGGCTTGACTTGGGTCCCAGCACATACTATGTGGGCCAGATGTGGCCCAAGTGTGGCTGAGTGGAGGCAGCCACACTCACCCTGAGTCGACGCCGTCATTCAAGGCCAGATGTGGGCCGTGAGATACCCGCAGATGTGGGCCACATGTGGGCCAAAGATTCTTTGCTACCCGGGGAGTCGGCAGCAAGTGTGCAGTCAGCACCACGGCTGAGCAGATCCGCTTCGAAACTGCAGCATCCCAAGGACGTTCCCAAAAAGCAGATTCAGACAGGCAGGGTTTCATCCGCCACAAACCTGAAGGACCAGTCCCGTCGATGGACGGGGTGGTGCTTTACAGACCAGTATGGGCACCGGCTTCTGAGCTAGAGGAGAAGCGGTGTAGCTAATTATCATAACCTTGCCAGTTCCAAGTTTCACTGCTTTCAGAACGATGGCAGAGACCTGCTTGGTTTGTGGCTGCAACTTCACAGAAAGCAGAAACGGGGGGCCTTCATCCATCACCAAAGCACGCGAAAGCCCGGACTCGCGTTGAGGCCCGGCAGCGTGCCGTCCCTTCATCCTGGGGACACAGCGAGTACGGGCCAACATGTCGGTCAAGTTTATTGTCTTTCTGTTTCGCCAGAGACCGAGGTTTAGCTAACATCAGCAACACGTTCTCAGCCGACTGGTGCTGCAGCCAAGCCGAGGGCTCACACCAGGGCCGCCAGGGCCGCCAGGGCCGCCAGGGCCTCCTCTGCGGGCCCTGACAACGCCACAGTCATAACTTGCTTGAGGTGTGTCTGAATTCAATCACTTGCCTTCTCGTGGGGCTGAGCAGGGATTCACCACGTCAGCTAAACCAGCGGTTTTCAAACCCTGGGGTCGCGGCCCTCGGGTGGGTCGCAGAATATTAAAAATGGGTCGGCAAATTTGATTTGGTGGACAGATTTATTTATTTATTTTTTGTAAATTACATCTCACATCAGTACGCCCTGGGTCACATTCGGGATTTTTTAAAAATGACGTATGAATTTAACACAATGCCCGATCTCTCCTAATGTCTAGCGATGTGAAATGCCGTCGCGCACAATATTTTTCCTATCCTGACGCAGCCACGTCCCACATTGCAATGTTCTACATTTATGCTAGCTAGCAAAACGAGATTCATTGTTACTGTTATATGGGTCGTGTTGATAATCAATGGGGAAATATGGGTCCCCTGGGAAAAAACAAGTTTGAAAACCACTGATCTAAATGCATCACAGCTCCTTGGACCAGCACTACTTCGTATTGCCAGCCTTTCGCTGAAGCTCGAAGCTGCAAACTTGATTACAATTTTGAGTGACCGTATCATCAGC
>JAJHIY020001201.1:377500-380000 GCA_022114975.2 Lampris megalopsis
GATCTGAGTCCCCCCTCCCCCCCTTTGGTTGAGCCTCCAGAGGGAGCTGTCCATGGGGCATCCCCACCAGACGCCAACACCCCAACCACCACAGCTGGCTCCTCTCCATTCAAAGCAACGGCGACGCTCCTTTGACGTCTCCCATCCTCCCCCGCTGGGTGAACCTCACAACCCCGTTAAGATAACTCACTTCCAGCACTTCCACTTCCACTTCACCGCCTGCGGGTTGGGACCATGGGTGAGGGGACTGGCAGTACTGTGTGCAGGGCCGCCCATAAGGACGGGGGGGGGCTTTCTGGGGCCAGCCGCGCGGGGGGGGGGGGCACGGAGACCAGCAATAATCATGTTCATCCTAAATATAAGCAATGATAGTGGCAATACTTACCACCGAGTGTGAACTGGCTAAAAAGATGGACTTCAAAGACATGTGGAGGACTCGGCCTCCGGTAAGAACAGGACGGTGGCTGTATAAAGGCAAGGCTGCCAAGTCTCACCCTTTGGGAGTGAGAGTCACGCAATTACGCCTCTTCACACGCTCACACGCCACACTTTATATAGTATTTCCACAACTTGCTATGCTAGTAGTTCGGGTCCGTCGCTGGCTTTCCGGGGTGAGCCCGCCCCTACTCTGCCTCTGATTGGCTGACCCAGATATTCTTACCCTAACCTTAACCAATCATCAGTCCTCATGCCGAAATCCAACCAACCCAATCAATGAAAGGCAACCACGAGTGTCAACCAATCAGAGGCAGAGTAGGGCGGGTCATAGCGTCAACGCCACGAAATACAATAAAAGAGCTCCACAAGAAGAAGACCCCACTGAAGAAGAAGAAGAAGAAGAACAAGAAGAAGAAGAAGAAGAAGAAGAAGAAGAAAGAAAACGGTAGGTAACCGTTTCGTTTTGGTGATACGAAATAGTAAATAGGTGAGTTTTATAGAATAAAATGCGTTATAGTCCCCCAGGCCGAGCAGGAGTAACGTCACACAGGCTGCATGCTGGGATATCTCGCAGTTAAAAAGCAAAATATTCCAACAGCCACTTGTCAGAAATCTGTAGAAGAAGAATAGCTTCCCTTTTTGGTGAATGTCCTGTTGTTGGTTTCTATTATACTTGGTTCACGGATCTGAATGTGTTGTTGAATGAAATTGATCTAATAGTTCTTGACACGAGGTGATGATTTTGTTTTATAAAAACCAGGATGTGATTTATTTTGCCACATAGTCTAAATCTAAAACTCTAAACTTTTAACTTTCCAGAGCAGAAGTTTAGCTCAGTGTCTGTGCCTGTTAGAACATTTGAGATCGGGTATGTCAATGTTTGTTGAAATGACTATTATGTCATTTGGTGGGTTTAACTAGGGTTGCCACCCACCCCCCCAAAAATTCCAGTTTGCAATTAGTATAGGGAAAATATGTCATATTTCATGTTTTTCTCATTAAATAATTGTGGTTTTATGTTCCCAAAAAGGCATTAAAGGATTAAAATTGCTTAAGAAATACATGTAAATTCAATAGTTATGATCAGTACTGAAGTTGGTCAAAAGACTTAATGCACTGAAAGTGAAAAAAATATTCATGTGTAATATTTTTATAGCACTTTTAAGGACCTGAACATGTTTTGCACCGAGGGTAAAACCTCATGATTTTCTGGAGGGGTGCCCAAGGGTTAAAGGAACTGCTTGACTTCATAGTTTGAGCCTTGTGCTCTGAACAAACAAAGAAATGCATGTTATTTTATTTTTTTTAGATTATTGTTCTGGTTCTGTATTCATGGACATTTTATAAATAAATGCATTTTATTTGTCTAAATTCTTCTTGTTAAAATTGTTTTCGTTTCTACTTGTGCTGGTCAATTATGGACACTATATAAAATAGCAGGAAACTGGTTTTTAAGTTGCACAAATAATTGGGCTGAGAGGAGCTCCCTGCATACAAATGACAGAATAAGACTGAATAATGACATCTGACAGTCTAATTCTAATGTGGGCTCGGACTCTGTGTATTCTGCTCTTTCTAGCAACTGACAAGATTTCTTATGTGTTCACTATTCGGAGTAAAGAGAGAGAGCACGAGGAGGAGGCCAACGCCACATTACAGCATCACAACAGTCTAACCCTAATGTTCATTTAAGTTCAGATATTCCTCTAAATCCACCTTAGAGGTCGCCGGCAAAAGTCCCCTCGCCAGAGTCTCACTCTGAACTTTTGTTGAAACTTGGCAGCCCCGATAAAGGCCTTTACACACTAGGAGCGTTTCGGTTTCTGTTGTTTTTCGCGCGATTAATTCGCCCATCAATAATGTTGCGAATTCGGGGGGCAACCACAGCAACTGCCGCGGCCGGGACGCGAACCCGTATCGCCCGCACCGCGGGAAACATCGCTAACCGCTACACTAAAGGGTCAGACCCGAGAGCCGGCGGCCAGCGTGTCTTCTTATCCATGCACGTTACAATACATTTTTTCCTTATGTATAGTTCCACATACAACGCCAATATTACGGT
>JAJHIY020001201.1:385000-386866 GCA_022114975.2 Lampris megalopsis
ATGTATTCACCCAGGAATTATATGTATTCACCCAGGAAGTATATGTATTCAGATAGGAAGTATATGTATTCAGACAGGAAGTATATGTATTCACCCAGGAAGTATATGTATTCAGACAGGAAGTATATGTATTCACCCAGGAAGTATATGTATTCAGACAGGAAGTATATGTATTCACCCAGGAAGTATATGTATTCAGACAGGAAGTATATGTATTCACCCAGGAAGTATATGTATTCACCCAGGAAGTATATGTATTCAGACAGGAAGTATATGTATTCAGACAGGAACCAACCAAACACCATTTGAACCAATATCTAATGCTGCTGACAGGCGCTCACAGACTGAAACAAACTTTTATTTCATCATTATTTGCATCATCCAACTAAATTATATTTAACATGTTTAAGTAGATTTTCATCTCTTGATGTTTGAAGGGGGCGGCGCCCCAGCGCCCTCTACTGGCCAGCCGCCACTGGACGCCGAAAAAAAAAAGATGTGTGCATGATGAGGGGGGGGTCCCTGATGGAACAAGAAGAACAACACTTACCCTAACATACTTCTTGTCTAACCTTCTGGCAGGCAGCGAAATGTTTTGGTAATCGCTCATTGGACTCCCCTGTACAGCGTTCCCGCCACGTTGTGCCTGCTTTGCATGGCGGAGGCCAATTAATCCAACTCGGCGCCTGCCCCTGCGAGATGCCTTGCTAATGCGATTAATGGGACTGTGGGTAAAGCAAGGAGAATGTGGGTGACCATCCTCTGCCAGGGGGCTCGAGCAGCCAGCGAGAGAGAGAGGGGGGAGGGAGAGAGAGGGGGGAGAGAGAGAGAAGGAGAAGGAAAAGTGTTATCTTTGTACTTCAAAAACCCTCATTCCCATGAAGTACAGAGATGTTGGAATCACTTTGAAGACAATCTTAAAACAGAGGTGTAAAAAAAGAGAGAGAGAGAAAAGGGGGGAAAGGGGGCGCGCTGCAGAAATGTGCAAGTCTCTTTTTTTTATATATATGCTGCTGGTATCTCAGCTGGGAACGCGGCGCCTTCATTCAGCCCCGGCTTTTACCATCCATCAGTTGATTGCCGAGCAGATCAAATTTAACAAGTTGGATTTCTGGAAATGGTTTGAACAACAGTGGAGTTGGCCGAGTTGTTTTTTCTGGCTCCATTTTCTCCGCTCGTGCGTCAGGTGGAGCGCGGCCCAGGCATCCCTTCACCGTCTGGAGTGAAATGGACCATTATCTCTGCAGGACTATTATCTTCGGCCATTTTGCTGTATTGTGTTCTGTAGCAAAGCAGAAGCTGGGACCTGGACGGTACCAGCCGGAGCTGCGGCGTGGAAGTATACGCCACCTCCTTACCTGGGGAAGGGGAAGGGGGAGGGGGGGGAGGGTTGTGCAGTGGTCAGCAACAGCTGCTAACTACAACTGACAGCGAACACTCCATCCTGCAGGGGGCGTGGCCTCCAGAACTGCACAAAGTGGCTCAAAGTTTCCCCTCAAATCCAAAGACAAAAAGGCGGGCGAGAGTAATTTGTTGCGAGCTGCTCGGTGAAGGGCCTGGCGGCCCATCCCGGCCCCGCTGAGGGGCCGAGACCACTGGCCAGGATTATGCTTATCAACCATCAACTGTTTGGTCGCGCACACAAAAGGCTTATTGCTGTGGGACAACTTTAATGGCCCATGGCCGGCAGCGAAGTGTGGCTTTTATAGCAGCGAAAAAGGGAGAGTGGTGGGGTAGGAAGGGTGGTGGGGACCACAATCGCTGCTCGCATTAATGGGGAGAGAGAGAGAGAGAGAGAGAGAGGAGAGCGAGCGAGAGAGAGATGAAAGAGCGAGAGCAAGTGAGAGAGAACATCGTCGTGTCGTG